>WNWK01011975.1:0-61863 GCA_009830355.1 Cherax destructor
GACTTATCCCCTGATTTGAATATAGGAACTACATTAGCTATCTTCCACATCTCTCACAACACCAGTTAGGATGGACGTATTAAACACATTCGTTAATGGCTGACTAAGTTCCATTTTGCATTCTTTAAGTACCCTGGAAAACAACTCGTCGGGTCCCGGGGACTTATTTTGCTTCAGTTTATCTATCTGTTTGATAACCATGTCCCTCGTGACAGTAATATTAGTTAATTTGAATTCTTCAGGAACTGAATTGAATTCTTCAGGAACTGAATAAATTCTTCAGATATGTCTGATATGTGGAAGATGGCTAATGTAATTCCTATTTTTAAAGCAGGGGACAAGTCACTACCGTCAAACTACCGCCCAATAAGCCTGACCTCAATTGTAGGCAAATTAATAGAGTCAATTATAGCTGATATTATTAGAAGCCATCTAGATAACCATAATTTGATTAATGATACCCAGCATGGATTACGAGGGCCGTTCCTGCCTATCTAATTTATTAACCTTCTTAGTAAAGCTTTTGAGGCTGTTGATCACGATAAAGAATTCGATATTGTTTATTTAGACTTTAGTAAGGCTTTTGATAGAGTACCGCACCGGAGACTGTTAAAGAAAGTGGCAGCTCATGGCATTGGGGGAAAAGTGCTGTCATGGATCGAGTCATGGCTCACCAATAGGAAGCAGAGAGTGTGCATAAATGGGGTTAAATCCGAATGGGGTCTTGTAACAAGTGGTGTTCCACAGGGATCAGTCTTAGGCCCATTGTTATTTATAATATATATCAATGACCTTGATGAGGGAATTACTAGTGATATGAGCAAATTCGCCGACGACACGAAGATAGGTAGGATAATTGATTCAAACATAGATGTCATAGAACTTCAGGAAGATTTAGACAAACTTAATTCGTGGTCAGAAAAGTGGCAGATGCAGTTCAATGTAGATAAATGCAAGGTTCTGAAGCTCGGAGTGTCCATAACCCAAGCACTTATAAGTTAAATAACGTAGAACTTAGCCATACAGATTTGCGAGAAGGACTTGGGGGTGATGGTAAGCAGCAACCTTAAACCAAGACAGCAATGCCTAAGCGTACGTAATAAGGCAAATAGATTACTGGGATTTATATCAAGAAGTGTTAGCAACAGAAGTCCAGAGGTTATATTACAGCTTTATACATCATTAGTAAGGCCTCATCTAGATTACGCAGCTCAGTTCTGGTCTCCATATTACAGAATGGACATAAATTCGTTAGAAAACATTCAGCGTAGAATGACTAAATTAATACATAGCATTGAAATCTTCCTTACGAAGAAAGATTGAAGACCCTAAAATTACATTCACTTGTAAGACGTAGAATGAGGGGAGACATGATCGAGGTATACAAGTGGAAAATGGGTATTAACAAAGGGGATATAAATAAGGTCTTGAGAATATTTCTCCAAGAGAGAACCCGCAATAATGGATTCAAGTTAGATAAGTTTAGATTTAGAAAGGATATAGGAAAGTATTGGTTTGGAAATAGGGTAGTTGATGAGTGGAACAGTCTGCCTAGTAGGGTTATTGAAGCTAGACCTGGTAGTTTCAAATTTAGGTTGGATAAATTCATGAGTGAGAGGGGTTGGATTTGAGTGGGACTCGCGCATGAGTGGGTAGAATTGTCAAAGCTTATTTCTTGGGTAGCATTGAAAATTGGGTTGAGCAAATATTCTGTTAGTGGGACGGATTGTGAAGGACCTGCCTAGTATGGGCCAACAGGCCTGCTGCAGTGTTCCTGCTTTCTTATGTTCTTATGTTCTTAAGTTTCTTATCTGAAGAACTGGTTAATTATGATTTACCATTGCCAGTTCCTACTATCATTAAACTTATTAAACTTTGTATTGTTGATGCAAAATTTGTATTTAATGATGAGTTTTACACTCAGAAGTTTGGTATGGCAATGGGAAATCCTCTTTCACCTGTTCTTAGTAACTTATATATGGAATTTTTCGAAACAAGATTGCTTAACACTATCCTTCCCAATAGAGCTAAGTGGTATAGATATGTCGATGATATTTTGTGCCTTATGCCTAAGAATGTAGACATAAACCATTTCCTTGTTAAATTAAATAGCTTAGCTCATTCTATAAATTTTACTGTTGAATTCGAAGTAAAGAACTCATTGCCCTTCCTAGATGTGTTTATTATTAAGGGTAACATTGATTTTAAATTCAAAATTTACAGAAAACCTACAAATAATTGTTCCTATGTACACTATTACTCTTCACATCAAGATAGAGTTAAAGTGTCGGTTTTTCTTCAATGTTTTTGAGAGCTTTACGTATTTGTAGTCCAGAGTTCATAGATGAAGAAATCTCTAAAATTTATGAAATAGCTAATGATTTAAAATACCCAAGAAACATAATTGATAAATCTTTTAAAATAGCTAGGAATACTTTTACAATCCAAAAGGACAACCAACCATATTCAACCAAAAATATGTTGGTTCTCCCTTACCATGAAAACTTGGTTGATATGCCTTCCTTTCTTAAGAATTTTAATATCAAAGTTGTATTTAAAAATCTTGATACAGTAAAAAGACTTTTGATAAAAATTCCCCCAAAATGCTGACGGATGTGTCTATAAGATTCCCTTAAAATATGCGATAAAGTTTATTATGGTCAAACTGGTAAAAGTCTTGAACTAAGATTAAAACAACATAAATATAGCATTAGAACTGGACAAGATTCTAATGCTCTATTTATTCATGTGAGAGATTTTAACCATCCAATTGATTTTCAAAATGCTGAGAAGGTTGTATCAAGCAAGTCCATGGTTGAGAGGAATATAATAGAATCATGTTTTATTAAAAGCAGTTTTGAAAATAATATATTTCTTTGGTTTATATAAATTGGATTCATTTATAATTAATAAAATTTGGGAAGAATTTAATGATAAATTGGACTAATCTTAATTCTTGGGAAGAGTTTCAGGTCCTTTCTTATGTTCCTCTTCACAGAGTCGTGCGATGTTACGCTACTGTGAGGTGTAGTCTTTGTTAGTGTGATGTGACTGTGAGGTGTAGTCTTGCCCCTTATATGCTTCTCTTGTCATGTTTCCTTTTATAGTTCCTTGATAATGTGAGTAGTCACGAAAGCGCTTGGAATTCCTCTATTTTTCATAGTGGTTGTCTTGCATATATATATATATATATATATATATATATATATATATATATATATATATATATATATATATATATATATATATATATATATATATATATATATACGTATATATACATGTACATAGAATTCGTAGAACAGGCGAAATATTTCCCAAACACTAATCTCACGCGAAGGAGACTTAACCTACGAACCTTGGAACTGGTCCAATACCTTGGAGCCCTTGTTCGAAGGTTCGTAGGTTCGAGTCTCCTTTGACCTGAGATTAGTGTTTGTGAATATTTCGCCTGGTCTGCGATTTCTAAACATTGTAAAAATATTTCGTCGTTCGATGTATACAGGGGATGAGAAAAGGCTGGTTTACTTTTTATTATTCGTCTTTATATGGATCTCGGTATTCTGAACTGGACTTATGCCGTAGTAGTAACTGGCAACTATTTTGAAGTTGGAGAATCAGACACTTTATGCAACTTCATCTGGGTATATTTATTTAAAGACGTTTCACCATTAGGTGGCTTTATTAATACAATTCAAGGACATAATGTGAAGTCTATAGAACTATGTGCAAAAGACGAGCTAATCGATCCCTCAGCCTTGAAGTTGAGTACCTGAGTCTTGAAGAATCTGAAGCACTGGCTGGAAAATTGCCCTTATATATTGACAACAGATGAGGGACGTGCACCAGGCGTTATTGTCATTCCCCATTGCAAACCAGACTGCAATATCTGACCTGCAATGAGATGACCTCTCACGAACAGTTCCAAAAGCACAAGTGTGTCTCGGAGCTAACTCAATCAGCAGCTTCCGACGTATAGAAAATATTAGAACACCATAAGCTGATTTGCATTGATTTCTGGTTACAGCATGTCAGTGTTAGTAGATTCATCACTAATAGACGGAGGTAGAATAATAATATTGACTTTATCACTACTGGATTTCTTATCAGATTCCTTGACGTCCCGAAAAATTTGCATCAAGATATTGAGCCCAGTTCTTTGAGAAAAAGTAATTGTAACAATACAATTAACTGAAAGCTAATAATTATGACAAAATTCATGAAATCTACTGGCAAAATAATTTACACTTTTGTTATCAAAGCAATCAATGAATATTCGTGTATAAAGCAGAAGGAAGTGAAACTCGTCAACTCTGTTATTTATAAAGCCTGGACAATATACATTTCTCTGCATATTATGAATGACTTGCATTATAACCATATTGTTTTAAAGGGTAAGCCAGTGGAAGGCCTCGCTTAGATGTCCAAAATATTCAGTGGTGGATCAATATGACTTAAGACCCGATTCGGGAAACACTTGTGCTTCCTGACGAACCTTACCTAGCCTAACTTGTTGTACAGTAGGCTGTAAAGGTATTTCAGGCCTATTAACATTGCCAATTTGGGAACATTGCTGAAATGGCTCTATATTTATATGAGCGTTAAATATGCTAATGTTTTTTTTTTACTTATCAGTAGTTTAGAAGAATGAACATTTATTAACAAAACATAATTTTTTAACATTTGTTCATTAGTAATGTCAGTAAATTATATATTCTCAACAAAAACAGCAAATAAAGATAATAAAAAGATCACAATAAAGCATTGAACTCACCCACTTTTCCAGCAGTCTAAGTTGAAAAAAAAAACAAAGAACTGATTTACTTTGTACATTTGCATGTATACTGAAAATTACATACTTCACATAATTTAATTACCATGTTCCCAAAATGAAAACGCTGGCATTTAAACGAAAGCAGCATCTGGCGTTACAGTGCTGGGAATTATGTGATGAGGTAGCAGTTGTTCATACCTGTCACGGTTGTGAATGTTTACCCATCGCTTTCTTAATTGTGTTGTGTAAGCGAGTGGTCCGGCGTCCTCTGGCTTACCGGGACTAGCGAGTGGTCCAGCGTCCTCTGGCTTACCGGGACTAGCGAGTGGTCCAGTGTCCTCTGGCTTACCGGGACTAGCGAGTGGTCCAGCGTCCTCTGGCTTACCGGGACTAGCGAGTGGTCCAGCGTCCTCTGGCTTACCGGGACTAGCGAGTGGTCCAGCGTCCTCTGGCTTACCGGGACTAGCGAGTGGTCCAGCGTCCTCTGGCTTACCTGGACTAGCGAGTGGCCCAGCGTCCTCTGGCTTACCGGGACTAGCGAGGGGTCCAGTGTCCTCTGGCTTACCGGGACTAGCGAGGGGTCCAGTGTCCTCTGGCTTACCGGGACTAGCGAGTGGTCCAGCGTCCTCTGGCTTACCGGGACTAGCGAGTGGTCCAGCGTCCTCTGGCTTACCGGGACTAGCGAGGGGTCCAGTGTCCTCTGGCTTACCGGGACTAGCGAGGGGTCCAGTGTCCTCTGGCTTACCGGGACTAGCGAGGGGTCCAGTGTCCTCTAGCTTACCGGGACTAGCGAGGGGTCCAGTGTCCTCTGGCTTACCGGGACTAGCGAGTGGTCCAGTGTCCTCTGGCTTACCGGGACTAGCGAGGGGTCCAGTGTCCTCTGGCTTACCGGAACTAGCGAGGGGTCCAGTGTCCTCTGGCTTACCGGGACTAGCGAGGGGTCCAGTGTCCTCTGGCTTACCGGGACTAGCGAGGGGTCCAGTGTCCTCTAGCTTACCGGGACTAGCGAGGGGTCCAGTGTCCTCTGGCTTACCGGGACTAGCGAGTGGTCCAGCGTCCTATGGCTTACCGGGACTAGCGAGGGGGTCCAGTGTCCTCTGGCTTACCGGGACTAGCGAGGGGTCCAGTGTCCTCTGGCTTACCGGGACTAGCGAGGGGTCCAGTGTCCTCTGGCTTACCGGGACTAGCGAGGGGTCCAGCATCCTCTGGCTTACCGGGACTAGGTTTTCTACCAAATTGAGAGGATTATCATATAGTGCTCTTGGATATATGTGGCGTTTCTGGATAGTTACACTATCCCAAGCTCACGTAAATGAGATATTTATCCATAATTCTTGCTTGAATTTGTGGTACTTCAGGTTAACAGATTTTGAGAGTTAAAGCTTCTACTTTGTGAAAAATAAAGTATAAAGAACGAATATACTAAGACAAGGAGAACGTCTTCAATTTATTTCTAAACGTTAGTGCTAAAATATAAGTGAACAAGATATTGATAATGAATTTTGGTACTGACACTTTTGGAAAGAAAAAATAAAATTAAAATATTTACCACAACCCTTCATTTTTTTATCTCTTGAACATATTTATAAGATTCCGCAGAGGAAATTCTGTTTGTGAAGATAATGTCCGTATGTGGCTCTCAGACCGCGTGGAAAATAAGATGCTGTTGAAACCCGAAATGAAATCCAAGAGTTGATTGTCAAGATGAGACAACCTCCCACCCAACTTAAATCATTAAGAAATCTCAAATGATAATCTGCAGATAACGATCAAAGTTTGGAAAATAAATTCCCCAAACTTCAGAGAGCAGTCCAATTTGATTTATGTGCTATGTTTTATTGGGAAAGTCATTCTTTTATGACTTATAAATATGGGAAGAGCCAGAAGGATAAATAACTAAAAAAGAAAGCAAATGAGTTCGGTGTAAGACAGCTGTATAAACTCACGCCAGGGATACATGTCTTGCGTCTGTTTATTAAAGGCATGAGAGGAAGCAGGAAACATATATTCCTTTGACACACTCGACACTGGTTTATATAATATGTCTTCTCCCGCAACCCGGACTAAAGCCAGTTTTACCTGCTGACCTTGAGGCTACGTCTACTGCTGTCGGAGTCCCTCGCGCTCACAACTAGAAATATGTTCCTCGCACAAGGATGAAACCGTATTCATGTAATAAGTACTAATGAAAATGATTATAGAATTTATCTAATTGTTAATCATGTGTATATAAATTACCAGAAAATCGCTTTTTGAAGTTGTGTGAAGAATATATTTCATACTGCTGGGCAAAACCAACAGACAGGCATCCACTAAATGTACCTGGGACAGGTTAGGTGAGTTCTACTTTCTCAATCCTGTTGTGATGCTAGACTTTATTGTTAATTGCCGGGTAAAACAAGCTGTTGTTACCAACGGCCTGCAGTCCTGCGTAGCCAACACAACCTAGCTAACCTGTACTCGTGTCTTCTTGAAAATATCTTCCTTTGTTCCAGAAAAACTAGTTTAAATAAGTATTACATTTGTTACAATTATGTCATGGACAAAATTAACGTCAGTTTATTTCTCATAAATTTTATTCTTTAATTTGAAGCTGAAGTTTTTTTGTAGCTCAAACATTATTCTGTAACTAAATGTAATTAAGATGGGCCAAGATCCAAGAAAGGTATCCCCGTATTGCATTAACCGCAGTCTCTTTACTCTAGTCATAGTCCACGAGGCTTGAAAGCTTGAAGGTGATCAGGTAAGAAGTTCTGAAGTTATAAGTGAAAGCTTTTGAGGAAGTTAGTGGAAGACAAGAAGACTGCATTTATCAATGTGACGGGTCTGGAATAAAATCGTACGAAAATATAATAGTGTATTTTAGGGTTCACAAAATTCATGGTACTTAGAAACGCCATGAAAACGCGAGTTTTCAGTGTTTCTCAATTCTATTTTTCAGGTATAATCTATTAAAACCTCTCTACAAAGCTATAAGAAAATTATTTGACGTATTTTATTATGAAGGTCCATTTTGATATGATTATTTATATTAATTTGGCAAATCCAATCCGATATAATTTGTATATTAAATTGGCAGTCACATATATCAAACTAGATAAAAAAATGCTTCTAATTAAGAAGAAGAAGCGCTTAGTGTTTAACAGCGATCAGAAGATGTATTATTTAACTGTTACATGGAAATCAATTTATTTACTAAAATTGGCAAAACAAAATTCACAAAACAAAGTGAAGGCCACGTTATCATTCGATACAGCCCACTAACACTTTAAGTTTGAACCCTATCAGCATTAACTGATCTAAATCCAACGATACCAACCTTTTAATCAAGTATGGAACCCGCACCTGAAATAAAAGTTTGTTAAGAAACTGAAAAACGTTCAGATATATGAAGTGAAGCGCAGAGTTAATGATACGCGGGAAAGCTAACGGAATTGAATCTAACAACACTGGAGAACAGAAGAACAGGAGATGTGATAACATACAAAATAGTCTCAGGGTAATAGATAAGGAATTCAGGGACAGGCTGTTTAGAAGTGAGTTCGGATATTCGGGAGACTCATTTGGAAGTAAAAGACGCAAATAAGTCACAAGGATGTCAGGAAGAAATTCTTTAGCTCCAGATTAGTCGGGAAGTGGAATCTCGCTGAAAATGTGGTGAAGACAGCCTCCATAGAGAGCCTAAAGTGCGGGAACGAAAGGACCCAGTATGCTATGAGGGACTAAATTTGGTAAGTGCCAACAGATCACTCACACACACACACACACATATATACTCTACTTCAACATTGGGTTATCTCAGAACAAACCATATCAATAGCAAGACAATAAAATTGATGGTTCCTTTTCCCATGGCTTTGGGAAAACGAACCGTGGAAAAAGGGAATGACCGCTAGAGGCGTGTATCAAAGCGCTGAAGAAATAATTTGGGAAACAGATGGGATTAAATGGTATTTACCTTAGAAGACTTGGGGGAAAAAATGCTGAAGAATATAGAGAAAATGAAAATTGATGACCAAAAGCGAAAGTTCGAGGAAAAGTATGAAGCGTAAAAAGACAGGAATAAAATTTATTTGAAGAAAACGAAACAAATTGGGTTGATGCAAGAGAGTGAAAGTCATTGAAAATGAAGTTTCATAAGTCTAGAATTAGGAAAGCTAAGTAAATCAAACAGGAGATGACAGATAAGAGACAGAGGAAGACACAAACTGAGAAAGAAAACGCAATGGGCAACCAAGAGGGTAAAACTGTACACGAAAAATAGAGGTATTATATTCAAATTGTGACGAGGGAAAGGAAAGATTTTTACCAAGCAAGAAAAAACCATAAAGCTTATGGATCAATCAAGAATGCAATAAGGCCATGGAAAGTAGCAAGTAGGCTTGGCAGATACACAGAACAGATCGAAAAACAAGCAGGAGAGCCACAAAAGAAAATACAAAAATAAGAAAGAAAGCTGAAAGTCAATTTGAAAATGATTTATTCAAAGACCAAAGCAGAACTGAAGTTATTCCACAGCCACTTAAGAAATCAAGACAACTAGAATGATGGGATGCTAACTAAGAATGAAAGAAATGTATGCAGGGAGCCTGGCGAAGGAGTCAAAGACATCATTACATAAGTGGAAAGTTACCAGAAGGTACAGTTGTCATGTCAGATCGACAAGTACCAGACAGTATCACTGCAGCAAAAGAGGTGATGAGATTACTAAGTGAGCTTGATGACATGACTGGAGCAGAAACACTGACCAAATATTAAATGTATACAATGAATCTCTCCAATTAGGAGAAGTACCAGAATATTGGAACCAAAATAGAAAAAAAAGTCTCTTGCAAATGCCTCTGGTCAAATTGTTAGAGTTAAAGCGAACACCGAGCTTGCAGACCTTGCTCACTACCCACATCCTGTTCACACACGGGATGAAATCCCACTGGACCAGTGAGTTCTGTTATCCTGGAGAAAAGTCCTTTCACCCATCAACGTAAGAAACGGAGCTGTCTTGCCATGGGTTTGAGTTCCACCAATTCTATAATTTATGGTCTTTGCGAGTACTGAACAAATCTAGACAAGCGGTTTGAAGCATTTTCTGGCATGCTCCAGTGCTTAGCTAAAATATGCACGTAAATCATGGTAAAAGTTTAAGGTTTACTACTTGAAATAAAATAATATGTGGTTTAATTTTCCCCACAAAATGTAATTGTAGCAGGAGTTTCGATACTGCCAGACGAGAAAATGAAATTAACCAACATAATATCACACGGTATTTCATGGCAATAAGCGACTACAACAGTCACAGTGTCACCAAGTCATTAATAACAGCCATTCACCGTGGGATGCACCACTAATCTTAGTACCAAAGAAAGATGTGACATGGAGCCCGGGAGAGATTTTAGAAAGCTGAATGCTAAAATGAATCTAAACCATCTTCCGCTTATGTGAAACTTCTTGAAAGGTCTCGTAGTGTTCTTAGATGACCTAATCATCCAGTCAAAAGACGTGAAAATGCATATCAAGAGACTGAATTTAGTACTTAGTATGTTCGAACAAGCCAATTTTAAGGTAATCCTCTCACAATGTCAGTTCCTCAAGTAAGGAACTCAATTTCTGGTCATGTAGTCACTTCTAGAGGGGCTACACAGACCAATGTAACAACTGCCCAAAACTCTGCAACAATTTCAAGTCTGCTGATGCCGTAAGATCATTCATGGACTTATCAGAATAAACACAAAAATTGGCACAAGAGAAATGTTATCAATCTCAGAAAAACATCAGCTCTACCAAAACTTGTCGGACTGTAACAAGTCATTGAACATATATGGGGTAATAAATACAAAGTAGGAGAAATATGCAGAGATCAGTGTCAAGAGTCTAAGGTAGACCATGTGAAGCTATCCTGTGATGTTGACAAGACGTTGCACCGACGGACAGTTGAAATAGTGAGTGAACAATTTTCTGACACTGCTTCCTGACCACTGACGCTGCTCTAACCAACTGACTGATACGGTACAAGTTTACTGTCATTGCCCACTGCGGCATGGCTATGTATTACCCCTTACCAGTCACTTAGATGTACCATCTACGTTTTACTAGTACCGTCACATGACCAATCTGCATATGTAAACTACGTCTTAGCAGACTTGAGGTTAAAGGTAAACACTGTATTTTCCGGTATAATAGGTGCACGAGCATATAAGACATAAACCGATGTTTCCAAGCAATTGTAACGTAATGTTGTAAACAACTTCTAAAGCGTAACCTTGACCTTGAGCATATAAGGCGCAGGCTGAGTTACCAAGATTTTTGTGGGGTAAACAAAGTTCGCCTTTTATGCCGGAGAATACGGTACCCTGTACCGTCAGACATATGGTTATCACAGTAATTAATTCACCGTCATTATGCTGTACCATATCAGACATATAGAAGTAAATGTAGTTCCTAATTGTAATATACAATGCACTTATACAATATCTACCCTCGTAGATATTGTGTAGTTGAGTCTTTGTTACATCTAATTGAGTGTCAGCGATATCATGTTAGTTAAGGAATCATTCATAATTTTTTTTATCCATATTTGTTTTTGTCTTCTTGTATTGTAGTCTTTGTTTACAAATGTTTTACAATCTAATGTTGAGTAATTAATTTGTGAGTATACAATACTCCTTTACTGATAATTCATGTCATCTATATTTTCTGGACCTTCGCAACTTATAACTCTAATTTTTAAAGGGGTGGACCGGTAAGCCAGCAGAAGGCCTCGGTCAGATGACCAAAAGCTCCAGCTGCGGGTCATCATATGACTAAGACCCGCGTCGAGAAATATTTTCCCTGTTTCATAACTAATCTTACCTAACCTGACCTGGACCATTGCAGATTATTGCCTGTTTGCATATCAGATTATTATCTTTCCTGTTAAGTGCAATTCTTTTTATCATATCATATAAATAAACCACCTGAATCTACATCGACTGATCAATTTTTCTTCATTGTACAACCCTCTACAACTGATTAAAGTCTTTGTAGGTCATCGCTTGTCCGTTTTGATTTGTTACTTTTGTTTACTACGAGCTGAGCTGTCAGTGATGTAGAACAAGAAGGCACAACACCGTGACTGGAACAATACACAAATAACCCTCAGTTAGGAGAAAGAAGCTTATTGACTAGTGTGGCTAGTTAATGGTCCAAGTAGGGCCGAAACGTCGTCATAAGCTATGGGCTATTTGTGTACTGTCAATTATGGTTATACCATCTACCGACACTGCTTTCATCATAGGCTCGCGCTAACAGTTTCTGCACTGGCGGGGCTTAGTTCCCACCAGCACACTGACCCGAAGACCTTCAGTTCAACTCAGACCTGGTTCAAAGCACACGTATGGCTTGTGGGCTCTCCAGTTGTGCTCACTAATGCCAGAAACGACAATGTCGTCTCTCTCAGTTAACATCGAGATACTCCAAATCAACCTGGAATGTGTGTGTGTGTGTGTGTGTGTGTGTGTGTGTGTTAGTTATCATTTTGTCCTAGGCACATGTCGATTAGACACTAGGCCTGTTGTATGTGTGTGTGTGTATGTGTGTGTGTGTGTGTGTGTGTGTGTGTAAGGAAACACTTCGGAATGTTTCCGATCCGCCGGGAATCGAACTCGGGCCCTCCGTGCGTGAAGCGAGAGCTTTAGCCACCAGGCCACCGGGCCTGTGTGTGTGTGTGTGTACTCACCTAGTTGTGGTTGCAGGGGTCGAGTCACTGGCCGCTACTCGGTCACCCTTGTTGTAGCAGTCGACACTTAGCTCCTGATCTTATTTGTTTACTACTAATGACCAATTGTTACTGTTTTCTAACCTCATAACTTAATCTTACTTGCATTTAAAATAACTTACGAATCTTCTTCAAGTCTTTCTCATCAGCCCAGCTACGAGACACCACAGAGTATCTTTAATGTCGAGACTGTGTCATTACTGGTTCTCCTGTCTTCTTTTGTCATCGATTTTGCTTCCTTTAATTACTCCTCATCGCTCGGTCTTTTTAACAAAGGAAATTTATACCCTCAAAAATGTTTAGACTTATTTTCTTTATTTTGAATGAACTTAATGAGAAGGCTCCAAATCGGTGCTGCATATTCTAAAAAACCTGATATGCGATGTTTACAGAGATGTATAGGACTCTTTGTTTGATGGCTGCATGTTTTTCATAACAGCTGCCAAAGTTATTTATTTGATATGTTCTTCTGAGTATTTGCTCAATATATTGTTTACCATTAGAATCTTTTCCTTGTGTGAAGTCTGCAAACTTTTTCTCTAATCAATATTCTGAATCTAGGTTCCTTCCCTTCAATTGTTTTTTTCAGCTACCACTTTCTTGGATTGGTTGGTTAGTCAACCGGGCCATTAAACCTATAAGTCACCTGATCACACCAGTCAATAATACATTAACCCTAATAATAGGGAGTAAAAACTTTGAGACATTCTCCACTCAATGTTTATTTCATGTTCTGGGTTTTAACCCCAGTAGCCACTTCTAATACGTCGTAGTGTTTGCTCACGTGTCTTTCTAAACGTTTATGATATAAACAATACTAAACGTTTAAGATATAAACAATACTAAATTAGTAGAGGTGGTTTTAGCGTACATCTTCCATCCAGTACCATCTCTTCTGTAAATTTCAATGCATTTTTTTCAATATGTTATTTTATATTTCACCCTTCCCGCTATTTCCATGTGGGCAGTGACCGCAGGGAGTGAAGGAGGGAGTGAAGAAGAGGGAGTGAAGGAGGGAGTGAAGGAGGGAGAGCGAAGGAGGGAGAAAGAGAGCCTCTTGCAGATATTTAGTTCTTCTCAGTAGATAACCTCAGAGTGAACTTCCATGTTCTCCATCTACTTTTCCCATATACTGTATATTTTCTCTCTCTCTCTCTCTCTCTCTCTCTCCCTGAACCTGTTTTCTCTACTTGGCTACTCTGCACTGCCTTTCTTCCCCTCTGTTTCCCTGCCTCACATTCTCCCTTCTGTCCTTTACCCATTTTTTTCTCTCCTTTATACTATAGATTCCTCGCTCGTTTACCCCTTTGTTTACTTCCCCTCCCCCTCTCAGTACTTTTCCTCTTCCTCTCAGTCTTCCCTTCCCATTTCCATCCCTCATCCCAATATATTTCTCTCCCTCTTCCTTTATCCTCCTCCTCCTCATCCCTCTCCCTCCATTCCCTCCTGTGTCTTCTTACCATCCCTCCTTTTCATCTCCCTCAACACGTTTTTCTCATCTCTTCCCTTAATAGCTTTCGCCTTCTCCATCGTTCTACTATTTACATCATCAATCATTCACCATTTTCTATCTCTTCGTTCCTCCTGTGCTTTCCTATTTTCCCTCAACAATCCTCTTTTAGCGTTTTGCAATCCTTAACTTATCCTCTTCCTTAATTCCCTTCACACCCTCTCCTCACGCCCACTCCACTAAATGTCTTATCGTCTTTCCCCTTTTCTTTTACTCTTCGTTACTCCATTTCTTCCTTTCTTTTCTCCTTGTAAGTGAAGCGTTCACTGAATACATTAAAATTATTCGAAATTCATCACACAACCAAGTCTTGCATTCCCTCTGTACTAGCCAAACTGGTGGTTAGGTCATCTTAGCTGCAACAGGGTGAGAAATTGACTCCAACTGAATGTACCTCATATTTACATCTAAATAGTATCAAATTTTCCCATGTTTGAGTTCGCACATGTTGATCTTTATGAGGAATAATCATCGAACCATCAAAGATGAAAATTTAATGCATTTGAAAATAAATGCCAAAAGGAAAAGTAATGATGTTGTGAAAGACCAAAACTTCAACTAAAAATTATAACGAATAATAAGTCAAGCAGGTAAGATAATTGAAACGAATATTAAAAATGAAAGAAATTAACTTAAAAGTGATGAAGAGCTAGGCAGTATATGAAACAAGAGGTAGCGACGAATATGGATTTTTTAATCACGGTGGTACGTGTTGGGAAGCGCATAAGTAGAAACGGATGTACTTCCTATTGTCGGATGTACATCCGACAATAGGATGTATTTCCGACAATAGGAAGTTGTCTAGAGGATCAGTCGAGAGGAGCGAGTGCGAGTCAGCGTTCCAAACTTAGGTGAGAGATAATCTTACACACTATAGCCAAAGAACTTTTACCTGAGCAGAAAGTGAGCGATACAAGCTGAAAATATGCGAAACGTGGTGATAGGCTGAGTTTTACTAATCAAAATGAATCGGATGCTTATGAGACGAAGCTAACTTCTGGTAGAGCAGACAGGAGAGACTTCTCTAAGACGCGCGATAACACTACGTTCCTACTAGAACTGAGACCATTATCAGAGACATTGAGACAGGTGAAGAATATAAAAAATGTAGAATGTAGTTAGGGGAACCCCTCGTGACCAAAAAGCCCTTTCTCTTCCCTGACGTGCAGGTGACCTAATCTGTAGCCTTAGGCTGAAGGGAGAAAGGATAGCAGCTACCATCAAAATACACTAAATCATTATACAGTAGGCTGAAGGCCATTTAAAGGAATATATCCGAAATTAAAATATTACTTTACATTACGAACAAGGGCCAGGCAAAAAATTATGACAGGCAACAAATGGAAAAAATTCAGCATTAAAATGAACCGAGTAAATCGAAGGACTGATTCGTACAGGAATTCAGAGACCCAGGTGTCAAACGCCTGAAGGGAACTTAAATTTCTACGTAACTTATAAATGATAAGGGAAGATACTGGGGTTACCGTAAGGCTGCGGTGTCTACCTGGTGTCTACCTGGAGCGTGTTCCGGGGTCAAAGCCCCCGCGACTCAGTTCTTGACCAGGACTCCATGTGGATCAGGGCCTGATCAGCGAGGCTGTTACTGCTGGCCGCACGTAGTCAAGGTACGAACCACAGCCCGGCTGATCGAGTACTGACTAGGTATTTGTCCAGCTCCCTCTTGAGGGCAGCCAGGGGATCTACTGGTAATTTTCCTTATGCCTGGTGGGAGGCTATAGTGATTTACCTCTGCAAACAAGCGAAATCACAGGTAAACAACTGAAACCGCAGTTATTCACACATTAGCATTGGAATTTAAATGTGCAAGTAACTTTACCCTCGTATTCCTCCTTCATGCTCGCTATCTACCCCAGTTTACCCTTCGCTCTCTCACTTCCATTACATCCCCTACCCTATTCTTCCTCTCTACTCCCTTACTATCTTCCACGACCACCCAATACAGGGCCCAAAGATAATTATGGGGGGAGGCCTAATGGCCTCACCTCACTGTAGTACATAAAATGTTTTGTAGTGGAACGCACAGGAAGTACAACAAGATCCTGATCACGGCCACAGAACAGATGAATTAGATCGACTTCTCCTTCGAGATCCTCAGACGTGTCATCTTAGGATTAAGACCCGTGTCAGAACGCAGTTCCTGATGAATCAGTCAGACAAACTATCTTCTATTACACTAAATCTCTCTCATCTTCCCCATGATATTTCCTCCAATCCCTTATTTTATCTTCTCTTTTCTACTCTGTCCTTCCTTCACCTTTTTGTATCACCTTTCCACTCTTTTCCTCCCTCTACCTACCTTCCATTCCACATCTACGATCTCCCCATCTACTCTTTTCTCTCTTCTTTCTCACCCCCTCCGTTCGCTCACTCTCCCTATCTCCCCCCTCTTCCTCCTAATGTTCCTCTTAAAACACAGCCAATATTCTGCAGGAGCACTAAAAGTCATGGCCACACCTTCTCTATAATATACGCAATTTTTTTCTTCTTTACCCACACGAAATGTGAGCCAAGACGCTATGCGTAATGAAGAGAACCACATCAAGTCTTTCTTTTATATATTTTATACGATAAAACGCAGACACGGTTATATGACATATTATATTACATATTGGATGATTTATATATACATAGTGGATATATTACATAGTGAATATATTACATAGTGGATATATTACATAGTGGATATATTACATAGTGGATATATTACATAGTGATGATATATTACATAGTGGATATATTACATAATGGATGATATATTACATAGTGGATAAAACCACACTACGGGTTTATATTAGGGTTGTAGGATTCAGCTACACATTTAGTTTATATTAGGTATTATGCAGGAAATAACCACACAATGAGGTTATATTATACAGAAAGTAAGATAAAGCCAGATTATAGGGCAATAGTACATTGTTTATTGAAAATATTACGTAGGATAAACCCATAAAATTTATTTATACTGAATATATTTAGAATATTACTATGAAATGGCATTAGAAAAGGTATTAAATAATACCCATAAAATAAAGATAAAAATACCATTAAATTTTTAATAATAAAATAAATAATAATAAAATAATATAATAATAAAATAATATAATAATAAAATAATATAATAACAACAAAATAATAAAATATTAAAATAATATTTAAATAAAATAAAATATTAAAATAATATAAAATAAAATATTAAAATAATATAAAATAAAATAATAAAAATATAAAATATAAAATAACAATAATAATAATGACACTAATAGTAATGATAATAATGATGAGGGTTTATTCATCATGGTTGCAGTGCTCAGAGGAAGTGTTGTACTGGAGACACCTGCTGACAGGAGAAATGATAAGTCCTTCTGACGCACATTTAAGTTACATGACGACATGCACATTGGCATGTACATTCACTACTTTTCTTACCGTGCTTCCTTCGGCAAGAAAAGTGTTCTTGTTTCTCTGTTTCTCCGTATTTGTGACCCTCAGTTCCTTTCCACTCTTCCCAGTTCGTTCTCTCGCCTTGGCTACCCTCCCGATTTCATAAATTCTGTCTACTCACATGCTAGACAACATTTCTCCTTTCTTTAACTTTATCTTCCTGTGAAATCTCATAGCCTTTGCTTTCTCTTTATTTCCAGGGTTCTAAATCTTAACTACACTTTCATTTCTTTAGACATCAAACTTACCTTTTGCCAAACTAATACTATTCGTGGTACCTTTGCTTCTGCCACTGATGCTTGCTGAGTAAAACTGTACAGTAGGTATCTTCATTCGATAATAATGTTTATTTAATTATTTGTGATAAATTATGTTAAGTATTATTAGAATTTGAAATTGGTTTAAACTAATTGCAACTGAGTTGGAAAATTGATATTACATTTAATAACATGGCCCTCCTCCGAGAGACTACATAGTTGTCTGGCACTCTCTCTCCAAAAGGTTGCCGACCCCTGTCTTAGTTCTTTGGAGAAACTGGTCTCTCTCTCTCTCTTTCTGACAGACTTAAAGAGCATAAAGGAAGTGTTAGACTTGCGACACTAAAAATGTTCTTTTCAGTCATGTTAGAGATCATAGTCATCTTATTGACTGGTCTTCAGCAAAACTGTCTACCCTTCTAGCCTTTACAAAACGCCGTTTTATACACAACGTTCCTAGTATAACTCTCAGTTCTTGCTTTGTCTCTGTAGATGCCTTCCTTTCTCATTACATTGTCAAATGCTCCAAACTTCAGAACACTCGTGACTTGACCTGACCTTTATCCCCTCTTCTGCCTAACTTTTCACCTTTCCTATATTTTCATTGCCTTTCCTATTTTCTGCTAAGGTGGGTTCTGTCCTGTGGGGGTTTTGTCCTGGAGGAATTTTGTCTTTTTTCCCGTGGGTCATTACCTCTCCTGCAGTGATCCTCTGTTCTCGTTTACCTTAGACTACCTCACTACTACTACTACATTATTACTCCCTACTCCCGTTCTACCAATCCCGTCCCCGCCCCTCGTATATATATTGTGGCTTCCTTCACTTTACGCTTCTTTGTGAGACTAATTGTTCAAGTTGGACCGAAACGTCGTCCTAAGTTTCAGTCTCCTACTTGCGGGTTATTTCTGTGTAAGTCAGATACACTTGTTAAGGAAGCCAGTATTTTGTGAGGTAGTAAGGTAAGATGGTGGTAAGATGACCCTGTTGGTGACAGCGTTGTATGTTATCCACTCAAAGAGTTTGTTTTAAAAGACTCTAACGGGAGCCACTAGTGCAGTCAGTGTATTATATTCACTCAAAGTGATTGAAAAGGTATGACCCTCTCTCTCTCTCTCTCTCTCTCTCTCTCTCTTTCACCATTGCAATATACTCACGTCGTTAATATTCATTACAACACAAACATAGGATATAGCTAATGGCTCGGGCTAGACTGATTACAATATACGCCCGCTGCGGTGTTGGTCCATTTTAACTATAGTTTACGGGAAGAGATGAGTTTCTCCACTAATTACCTAACCTGAGCGTATCCCTCGATATAATAATATTCTTCTTCTCTCTCTCTCTCTCTATATATATATATATATATATATGTCGTGCCGATTAGGTAAAACTTGCGATTTTGGCTTAAATAGCAACGTTCACCTTGCCATATAAGACAAGTGAAAATTTGTGTATGCAATAATTTCGCCAAAATCATTCTGAACATAACGAAAAAAATATATTTCATTGTGTTTGTTTATTATTAAATTAATGTTAACGTATCTAAAATATATTTAGTTGTTAGCTAAATAAAGCTTGTTAAATAAGGCTAGGTAAAGGTATTAATTCTCCTTGAAAATGTATACCCATTCTCTCTTACATATTGAAAACAATATCACGTCGTTAAATTATAACACAAACATTATAGCTAATGGACTGGTAGATTTTAGGAGGTGTTTCTTTACTAATTGATGAGTTTTACTAATCTAACTGACGATCCCGATATATATTATATATATATATATATATATATATATATATATATATATATATATATATATATATATATATATATATATTATTGTAACCACGAACAAGTGGTATTTAATCAATAACAAACTTGTTATTGATTCAGATTTATTCTAAAGAATAATCAATTTATGGGTGGTGATTTGTTCCAGTTGCTGTTTTGTGAGGTTTATTCTTCTGCCATTACTACTGGACGGATTCAGATTACTTAATAAGATACAACAAAGGGCATTTTTACCTTTACCTCGCTTAACATTATCTCACACATCAGTCTTTCCAACACTCAGACTCCTGATTCAGTCACAGATATGACAGCGGTGGTGTGGCTGTGGTCCTCCATAGTGACACTCAGACCTTGCACGGGTAAGCCACCAGTCACTGCTGTTATGGTCTATCATAAAGACAGTCACTCACGTTCTCCCTCCTTCACCCTCAGCAAATTCTTCTCCGTATTCTCGATCTGATATTTTTCTTATCAGGAGAGAAGTAAATTTCTCCTGATTGTCTTTGTTATATAACTTTCTGAGAAGAACTGTAATGTGTTTTGTTGTCAAAATTTGTTGTCAAGTGTTCAGTTGTGAGGAAAATTCATGCCAGTATATATTTATTAAAGAATGAATATGTGAATCAAAGTGGTGTAAGTTGTCTGCTTGGTGTAAATGTACGCTTGTTTGTGAAACAGGTTACTTCAGCGTCATCTCTCGGCCTGTCTTGGTACTACCCTGGTGGCTGTTTAGACATAGTAGTGTCTACGATGCTCGCTACTCACTTGACACCTGCTTCCCTAAAATGCTTGAATCATTCCTGTATTTTATTTAGTTCGTTATAGATTTTTACGATTGTTAACAGTTTTGACTGTCTGAACCTAGGAACTAACGAGGAAGTATTTTTAGTTTGTTTTTAAGAAGGCGGACGTCTCCCACAAAGGTAGGGTCACCAGATAAAAAGAAACACTTTCCCCGTCACTCACTATATTATTATCTTGCCAGAGGTTCGACGAAATTACAGTTCAGATGTCTCACCGAACTTCAATATCCCCACCCTTCCTTCAGAGTACAGGCACTGTCCTTCCAGCCTCTAGGTGGGAATAAAATCCTTACCTCCACTCCTAAGATGCTCACACACTCCTGTTGTCCAAGCCGCTCACTCACGAAACCTCCTTTACCCCCTCCGTCCAACCTATCCTAAGACGGCCCTACCCCTCTTTCCATTCGTTATATTTTATACACCCTCCAAGACATATTTTATTCCATCTTCTCTAAATGTCCAGATCACCTTAGTAAACTCTCCCGGCATTTTCTAATTTCCAAACCACAATTTTTTTGCATAATATTCACACCACACATTACCCTAAGATATGACATGTCCACTGCCTGCAGCCTCCTCACTTGTCTGACATAGAAGATGAAGGGCTACTTGTCCACTGCCTCACTTGTCTGACATAAAAGATGAAGGGCTACTTGTCCACAATTGGAATTGGGAATACACTGTACGTGTCACTATTTGTTACTGGAAATCTAGGAGCGGCTACCTGGCGAATTTCTTTCTAATTTACACCTCGGTGAACACTAAACTCTTATGATCAATCAGTGCCTGTGGAATGAGATTTAATCATATTTGATTTAGTTTGAGGATATTTTGTCCCGTCAAAGACAATATATACACTGTGATGAGTTCTGGATATTTAGTGTGACTCAATGTACACGAGTCACATTTAGCTGAGAGCTACTCACAGTGTATAAATTGTCTGGACAATTTATATCTGCCTGGGATCAAAGTTCGTTCCTATTCCACAGGCTCTGTATGAATCCCTAAGAATTTAGTGTTTTCTCTGAATAAGTAAACTTGTTTCTTCACTTGTCACAGTGTGTGTGTGTGTGTGTGTGTGTGTGTGTGTGTGTGTGTGTGTGTGTGTGTGTGTGTGTGTGTGTGTGTGTGTGTGTGTGTGTGTCCATAAAACAGTACTGAAACTTGAAACTATCTTTCGTTCACCAACTGGAATCCTTATCAGTTTAATGTACTTAAGAATTCAGAAACAGAAGAAACACTGCAGATAATTTACTAGACCATGATGGTAATGAGAATACTTAACTTGGTTAACTATCCTTCGTCTGTAAGTTTTGATAGAATATATTCCTTCATTGAATGAAGGGATTAAAAAATAAAGGATAGCAAAGAAAAACAACACGAAAATTAGGTAGGAGTAAGAGAGGGAAGAGTCAAATATGAGAGAAGTTGGGGGTATGCGATAATAGAGAAACAAGGGAAGTAGGGAACATAGTAAATACTGAGGAAGAAGGGAAGGTGAATCAGAAGGTGGGAAGTTGGATGCGAGGAGAGATGAATAGAAGGGAAGCAGAAATGGAGGAATAAGAAACAAGAGATAATAAGGGAAGTAAACAAGAGAGATAGCAAGCACAAAAGGAGGTAACAGAGATGGGGAAGGAAAAAAGGAGGATAAATGAGATTTATTGGAATATGAAGCCAAAGATACCTTCCGCCATGAACTCCATTATGCAGAAAAGTTTCTAATTATGTGTGTGGAAGATTATCCCCAGGCAGAGGAAGGAGTTCTCAAGTTAGGGTGAGATAGGGAAGTAGGAGTTCCTAAGTTAGGGTGAGAGGGAGGGGTTGGAGTTCTTAAGTTAGGGTAAGAGGGAAGGGGTTGGAGTTCTTAAGTTAGGGTAAGAGGGAAGGGGTTGGAGTTCTCAAGTTAGGGTGAGAGAGGTAGAATTTTCTAAGTTAGGGTGAGAGAGAGAGAGAGAGAGAGAGAGAGAGAGAGAGAGAGAGAGAGAGAGAGAGAGAGAGAGAGAGAGAGAGAGAGAGAGAGAGAGAGAGAGAGTTAGGGTGAGAGAGAAAGTTCATAAGTTAAGGTGAGAGAGAGAGGAAGTGCTCAAGTTCCAAGACCAATCATAAACAAAGAACTGCTAAGTACCACACTCACAGGACTCAGCACACCCTCATCCACCACACTCACAGGACTCAGCACACCCTCATCCACCACACTCACAGGACCCAGCACACCCTCATCCACCACACTCACGGGACCCAGCACACCCTCATCCACAACACTCGCAGGACCCAGCACACCCTCATCACAACACTCGCAGGACTCAGCACACCCTCATCCACCACACTCACGGGACCCAGCACACCCTCATCCACCACACTCACAGGACCCAGCACACCCTCATCCACCACACTTGCAGGACTCAGCGCACCCTCATCCACCACACTCACGGGACCCAGCACACCCTCATCCACCACACTTGCAGGACTCAGCGCACCCTCATCCACCACACTCACGGGACCCAGCACACCCTCATCCACAACACTCACGGGACCCAGCACACCCTCATCCACAACACTCACAGGACCCAGCACACCCTCATCCACCACACTCACAGGACCCAGCACACCCTCATCCACCACACTCACAGGACCCAGCACACCCTCATCCACCACACTCACAGGACCCAGCACACCCTCATCCACCACACTCACAGGACCCAGCACACCCTCATCCACCACACTTGCAGGACTCAGCGCACCCTCATCCACCACACTCACGGGACCCAGCACACCCTCATCCACCACACTCACAGGACCCAGCACACCCTCATCCACCACACTCACAGGACACACGAGAACTAACTTATACATTGTCCTTCACCAACTCTTAATAATACTTGGGCTCTTTAACAAAAGAATCTTCGTAACAAAATGTATATTGTTGGAAAATAAATGATGATAATGGTTTACTGTTATTATTAAAATTACTTTATAATTATTATTATTGATAATTAAGATGCATGTCCAACAGTTTGGTATCATTTTTCCGAACATGAACATCAAGGAAAGGAAGCAAAGAATTAGATTCCCAATCAGCTTTAAACTTAATGGAAGGAGCAAGATTATTAAGAGCATCAAGAAATGGTTGGAAGAGACTTAAGTCATGAGGCCAAAGAGCAAAGATGTCGTCTACATAGCGGAGCTAGAGTGAAGGACGTACATCAATAGTGGGAAGAAGAACAGTCTCGAAGTATTCCATGTAAAGATTAGCAAGAACAGGAGATAGAGGAGAGCCCATAGCGACACCAAAGGTTTGAGAATAATATTTACCTTGAAAAGAATAGGAATTAGAGTCCACACAAAGGCGGATAAGATCAAGAAAGACATCAGTAGGTATAGGAGATGAAGTAACCCTTCGCCAGACTAACACTCTTCGCACTAATCTAGTTCATACCTCCCTCCCTCTATAGATTCTCCTGGTGTCTACTCTATTTCTTGCTCCTCCTGTCCTCTTCAGTACTTTGGAGAAACTGACCGATCTCTTTCTGACAGACTTAGGGAGCACAAAAATAGTGTTAGGCTTGCCGACACTAATAATGCTCTTTTCTGTCATGTCAGAGATCACAGTCATCCTATTGATTGGTCTTCTGCTAAAACTGTCTACCCTACGTCCAACTTTCACAGTCGCCGTCTGGTTGAATCCTCCCTTATACACAACTTTCCCTGTATGAATCTTAGCCCTGGCTTTGTCTCTGTAGATGCTTTCCTCTCCCATTACATTGTTAAATGCTCCAAACTTCAGAACACCCGTGACCTAACATGATTCCTTCTATCTTTTCCCCCTTCTCCTCTTTCTTCTTTCTCCTCTGGGTTTCCTTTCTGGCGGCCCTATGCGGGCCGCCAGCTTCATTGCAGTGCTCCTTTCCTAGAATATGACTGACTCTACTACTACTACTACCACTACTACTTCCACTATTACCCCTCCACCACTTTCTAGTGCCCTACTCCCCTGTCTGCCTGCCTATATATAACCCCTTCCACCTGTCCTTTGTGTTAGTGTGACTCTGTAAATGGTCCAAGTCGGACCGAAACGTCGTCGTAAGCTCCTCTTTTCTATGTGCGGGTTGTGTGTATGAACTACAGCCAGGGGTCAATTGGTGATTCCCCACTTGCCTGGAGAAAGTCTGTTGAGCAGTCTTGGGTCCCGGACACTTATTGTGTTATCTCTTAAATGTACCAATGGTGCCCATACTTTTCATTAGGAGTATGTTGCACCGCCTGCCAAGTATTTTGCTTTCGTAGGGAGTGATTTCTTTGCGAAAATTTGGGACCAATCTCTCTTGATTTTCCAGGTGTAGATTTTTGATGCATCTCTTTCGCCTGCGCTCCAGTGAGTACAGATGATGTGACTCCAAACGTTCCCAGTAATTAAAGTGTTTGACGGAACTTATATGTGAGGTAAAAGTTCTCTAAATAAAAATAAATAAAACGTTTTACATGTGTTCATTACCCATAGAGGGAATCAGTGTTTTATTGTTCACGTTCGCCGGAAAATCGATAGTAATAATGAAATCTTATGATAAATTAGACACAATGAGGAAACGTATCGCCACACAGTGGCTTCATCAGTCCAATATAAGGAAGAATGATGGAGATGAGAAGGAGTTTGAGGTAATCCGTCTCTCAGCTTTGTATAGGACTGATGAAGCCGCTGTGTGGCGATACATATCCTCAATAATGACACACAAGTGTTGCACATGTGTCTAATTTACCAACTTGTCGGTTCTCCGAACAATTTACCTACATGAAATCGTATGTATCGTTATCTTTAGAACAGCCTGGCAAATTAAACCGAGTAAAATCGATAAAAAACATTAGTTGAACATTATTTGGGAATAATTTTCGTGGAAAAGAGGACTAGTACCATACTTTTCCGAAGATGTATTGAGCATATAATACAATGGCTACCCATTAGCATTCAGCACATTAAAAATAATGTGGAGTAATTTTGAAAATGTGCAATTTATTATAAATTCTCCGTCTTGAATGAAAAGCTCGATATTTATAATGCATATGGCAAATATTTGTTCCAGAGTAAAATATTCATGTCTACTATGCACGTATGAAATTTAATGAGGCATTTGACAGGTGTGTGTTTGCTTCTTGAAGGCGGCGAAGAGTATACTGTTACACATTAAGTCGACATTTAGTCAATACTATAAATATTACAGCCGTATTGGCCTGTCAGTTGACCTGTGAGTCATCATATAACTAAGACCCGTGTCAGGAAACACATGTCTTGTTTCTGACAAACTTTATCTAACCTAAACGCATTGACCTAAGTAACTTTTCCTACTCTACCACAGACAGTATAGATAACATATAAGAATAATTCATTGGAAACAAATGGTATAAATTACCGACACAATGGAAAAATAAACACATAAGCAGTATAATGCGATACTTTATTGACAACGTTTCGCCCACACAGTGGACTTTATCAAGTCACAAATAGATCTACCTGGGTAAAAGGTACCTGAGTATTTATAGGATGAAGTCAGGTGGAGAATGCTGGGTAGGTTGTGTCTGATGAGGACCTGCACGGGACTGGCGGGTGCGAATGTAGTTATGTGGGATAACGATGAAGAAGTTTCTTGGCAAGGGATTCAGTATTGTTATAGAAGCCGTTGTTTTGGTTGAAGTTGTTGAATATACAGATAAGTGATGACTCCAGGATTCTGCGGTATTGAGTGTTTTCTTCTCTGGCGGTAAGTCTTGCGTTTCTGTAGTTGATTAAATGGTTGTGTGAATTTCAGTGTTGAACACAGGCATTCCTTAAATCGTCAGATCTGCCTGCGTACTGGTGTTCTGAAATACGTGTTTGAAAGTCTGTGGATGTTTCGCCCACGTATAATTTGCTGCAGTAATTACAAGGGATTATGTATTCCCCTGCAGAGGATTGAAGCTTTTTCTTTTGGTTAATGTGGAGGTAGATACTTTGAATGGGGTGTTGGAAACGTGTTTGCCAATGGAGTTGGTGGGGAGGACTATATATCTCCTCTCGGCAGTGTCTTTTCTAGGTGTGTTAAAGTTGTTATATGCCCGGGCATTAACATCTTTAACACATGCCACAAAAGCCTCTTTACCCTTATCTAAATACTATTAACCTATGTTTCATTGTAAACACTTGGTCTACACACCCCCTGCCCTTCCTAAAGCCTCCTTGTTCATCAGCGATCCAGCGCTCTGCCTTAGTTTAATTATTTCAATAATAACTCACCATACACTGTACCAGGTATACTGAAAAGGCTATTTCCCTATAATTGTTGCACTCTCTTTTGTCCCTTTGCCATGATGCAAAGAAACTATGCATGCTATTTGCCAATCCCTAGGTATCTTCCCCTCTTCCATATATTTATTAAATGAAAACACTAACACTCCAAAAATATATTCCCACCTGTCTTTATCCCATCAATCCCAGTAGCTTTACCCCCTTTCATTCTACCCACTGCCTCACGTAATAGCCCACACTCACTACTTGCTCTTCCTCACTCCTACAAGATGTTATAACTATCTGCCCAGTACACAAAATACAGCTTTCCTATCGTCATCATTTAACAGATCCTGAAAATATTCCCTCCATCTTCCCGATACCTCTAATTCTCCATCTAATAACTCTCCTCTCCTATTTTTAACTTTCAAATCCATTCGTTCCCTAGGCTTTCTCAACTTAATAATCTCACTCCAAAACTTTCTTATTCTCAACAAAATTTGTTGATGAGTCTATCACCCACTTTGTCATTTGCTCTCTTTTACATTCCTTCACCACTCTCTTAAGCTCTCTTTTTCTCTCCATATACTCTCCCTCCTTGTATCACTTCTACTTTGTATAATCCTTCATCATTCCACCAATCGCTGTTCTTCCCTCCCGCACCCACCTTTAACCACAAACTTTTGCTGAACTCTCAAACCTACATTCTTAAATCTACCCTATACCTCTTCAACCTCATTGCCTATACTCTCACTAGCCCATCTTTCTTCCAACAGTTGTTTATCTTAACCTTACTGCCTCCTTTAGTTTATAAACATTCGCTCTCTTACTTGCTGCTTCCATTTTCCTTGTATCCCATATACCTTTACTTTCACTGTAGCTACAACTAAAAATTATCTCATATATCTGTGGCACCTATATAAACATGCTATCCTGAAGTCTATCCATCAGTCTTTTATCTATCAATACATAGTCCAACAAACTACTGTCATTACGCATACTTATCTTTTTTTCTTAAAATATGTATTAATATAACCAAACCCTTTCGATACATAGTTCAATCAACGGCCCATTTTCATTTACACCTGTCACTCCAAAATTACCTACCACACCCTCTCTAACCCTCTCAATGTACATATATGCATAAATACATGTTATAATTCATATTACACTGTTCTAAACATTAATGTCCCGATATTAAATTAGCGATAAAAACTAATTATACGAAGAAATTGCTCTTAATGGTCGACAGTTTAATGTTTGCTAGTAGAGTTAATTAAATCGATAAAGAAAGCAAGTATTTATCACACTAAGTTTCACTGCATCTCAGATTGTGTCTGACTCTGAGAGGAGTTGGTTCCACTTCCGTCTACCAGTGAGGTGTATTACACAGTTGTAATTAGTGGGAAACATTGGGAATACATAACAGCAAATAGCCTGAAATTCTATTATACATATACGATATACAAGACTAATTATCTGTTATACGCCAAGGAAATATGTCATTTCAAACAACAAACATCCCTGGATCCTGGCCATGGAATATGCTAGTGATTGCTTGTCAGGTTCTTGGCATATTTCCATACACCTTGTCTGAGTCAGAGACTCGCTGTTGCTACAAATTCAGCCTCAAGATCTGCCTCTGGGGTGTCTTCGCTCAGACCATGATCATCTCAGTGTTTTCACATGAAAATGTTTATGTTAAGTCCAACTACTTTCGACATCGGAACTGCAACATACGCTGCTGCTACGTTTTTATATTTTACATCCATTAGCGTTTTTCTGCTATACCTGTTGGCAAACAGCAGGAAATTAGTAAATATTTTGCAGAGTATTTCTACCATTCTGAGAAGCTGTGAGCGAAATGAAAGAAAACCTGTAATCCCGATAGTTAAATTCATAATATTTGTACCCAAATACTTAGAGCATTTTATAAGAGTCCTCAGAATGGACACCATGTTTGAGGTTGGTTACCTTTCATCATGTGCTGTGTTACTTACTTTGAGCTGGACTGTGCCACTAGAAATTTACATGTTGACATCAAAGCTGATTGCAAGGTATCTACTTTTTAATGTAGAGAGAACCTTGAAAAAAACCATACTTCGGTACCATCCAACGTCAGCAAATCCATTTATGCAGCACCCAACTGATGTTTTTATTACCGTTGACAACAAAATGCAAATCTACACTGCCTTAAGTAACTTGGAGCTCAAGATTCGTAAGGTGAGTCAATAATATATATATATATATAGCTAGGAATTCGCAAGCAGGCGAAATATTCACAAACACTGATCTCTGTCCGAAGGAGACTCGAACCTACGAACCTTGCATCAAGGTTCGCAGTGTTTTACCGACCGTACCACACTGGACCAATACCTAGCTAGCTGGACGCCAATATATATATATATATATATATATATATATATATATATATATATATATATATATATATATATATATATATATATATATATATATATATATATATATATATATATATATATATATATACGTATATATATATATATATATATATATATACGTATATATATATATATATATATATATATACAGTAATATATATATATATATAAAATATATATATTATACGTATATATATATATATATATATATAATATATATATATATATATATATATACGTATATATATATATATATATATATACGTAATATATATATATATATATATATATATATATATATATATATATATATATATATATATATATATATATATATATATATATAAATATATATATATATAGAGAGAGAGAGAGACTGAGAGAGAGAGAGAGAAAGAGAGAGATGGGGGGTACCACCTCTAGAACTTTACTGGGGACCCTCATCCTCAGAGAAGACAAACGTACCTCAGGGAAAACTCAAGGTTCTCCCCGGAGCTGTTTGAATATTTTCGTTATGTTCAGATCGATTTCCGCTGATTTATGACAAAAAAAAAATCATTCCGCTTATTCGGCAAAGAACAACCTTGTCGGTAAAGCAGAGAAAAAAATTTCATACAATAACTCTGTGAACGTCAATCTGATCATAACAATAAAAATACATATCATTGACGTCATTTGATATTAAATAAATTTTAAGTGATATCTGATATATATAGCAGAATTAGGCTGAAATAAACTACGTTAGGTTATGCAAAATTGGATGAGGCTTCTCAGTTAGTTTTCGTTCAAAACTAATTCTTTTACGCTATTTTCAATGAAAATTTTCATATATTAATCCCCTCAAAAAATTAAAGATAAATTTCTAGGAAAGTTCGGTACCAGAAATTCGACATTTATTCTTAAATTGTACGTTTTATTCATTAGGATCTTTCAATATTTTTATCTAAGATGATTGATTCACTTAATATTTACATTTAACTGATCACTACAGTATATACATACACATACATACAGAATATACATGTAAATTAGGTCGTGAGCCTAAACAAAATCGTTTTAATTTTCTTAACCTTAGAGATTAAAACACGTTGCCCAAATATTACAAAAAATAATTCAACTCACACTGCTTTAAGACTTATTCAGCGATTATATCAACAGGTCGAGGCCCTGCGAGAGGAAATTACTGCCTATTTTTTCCACGGGATTAGCTTGTTACTTTTGGTATTCCTAGTCCTGGCCACCGTTACTTCCTATGCTGTGCTCCGGGGAGTCCTGATGCAGGGAGGAACACCGCTTCTATTCACCCTCAGCTTTTTTCTTCTCTGGCAGATTAATCGTGTCGGACAGAATTTTGTCAATGAGGTGAGTTATTCAATGATTTTATAATTTGTTGAGAAACGTCACTTAATTACATAATTTTTATAAGTGTGGTTCAGCCTATACGTAATATCATTAATAATAATAATATTTATTTAAAAAAAATTATACATGAATATATAAACATTTTGGCATACTTTATAGAAAGCCAGTGGAAGGCCTAAGATAGATGAACAAAATGTCCAGTGGCGGGACATCGAATGACTAAGACCCCAATGGAAATAAGTCACTCTGCCTGACTTTTTTGGGTTATCCTAGGTTCTCTACACATATGCTGCTATGTATGATAATGTATGTAAATGTATTTGTGTATACCTGAATAAACTTACTTACTTAAGACCCTCGTCAGGAAACACTTGTCATGTTTTCTGCAGAAGGTCGTCGATAGATTCAGACCCATACCAGGACTTTGTCCTGGAAATTTAAGTATACAGAGAGCTTTTATAAAGACATTTATGAGTTTAAGTTGGTTAACTTGAATGCTAAATATATTAAATCTAAATTAAATCTAAGAATTTGGCTCATGATAATGAAAAGATTTTCTGAATTCTTTTTAAGTCATTTTGTTACAATGTTTGTAGTGGATTTGACTTATGTGGACAAACTGCTGATAATGAGAACAGCGATATGACTGAGAATATGAATTAGATAAATAGGAATGATGTTAATATACTGCGTTTTAACATAATTAGTCTATGAAGAATTTCGGTAAGGTGAAACAGAGAGGGAGAGAGAGAGAGAGAGAGAGAGAGAGAGGGAGGCAGGAAGTGTTAGTGTTCTCCACAAACTTTCTTAATATTACTTAACTACGAGGGTTGGTGAGGAAGAAAACTGTTCAGTGACATAGTACCACCTATAACGCATTAGTACAAGTAAGCCAAGTGCTTCATAGAAGTGAATATAAGCAAAATCAGTGATATTTAAAAGTGTTTTGGCGACCAATGTGGTGAGGTTGAGGGGACAGTGGCAGGCCTAGGAACTGACGTCACTATTGCCTTCACAGTGAGCATCTAATATTATATTTCTTTGGTGCTACGCATTAACATCTGGGTGCTTTATAACAACGTAACTTGTACAGCTGTAACATATTGATTTGTGCTAACATCATCCTGTAGTGAAAACGTGTATAGCATAAACAGTTGTTTATTAAGTGATAGTGAGAAGGCAACACTCTCAACTTGCCGGCCCACAGCCTGTCCTCACCTTCCCCCACTACCCACCCATAAACACCTCTACGATACCACCACCCACCCCATTAAATACCCCCACGATACCACCACCCTCTCTCTCCTGTGAACTTCACTGTAAACTTGCAAAGCTTCTGCTGTGATGACTTCACATCGCAAAATAGCAAGAATATCTTCGCTATCTGGCTATTGTCCCAGTTGCTACTGCAGTGTTTGTGGGTATACTAGAAGGGACAAAATACTTCTTAAATGTAAGGAGCCTACTTGTTCCAATTACTGCCACACAGATTGCATTCCAGAAGAATTTTGTGCTGTATAACCCCTGTGGTTTAGCGCTTCTATTTGATTATAATAATAGAGAAGAATTTTGTTGTAGCCAGGTAGAACGTCTCAGAAAATTGAAGGATATCCATAATCCTGTGATATATGTGGACACAAGCCTGGAGCTACAAGAGGAAGGTTCAGAAGTATCTCAGGGACTCCTCTCCAAAGATCAAACTGCCCTCATGGGCTGTGTTGTAAAGTCTCAGCTAAGATAATCCATCACAGGGAAGCACTTCATGAACTCCTCAAATCATTAGATACCCTTCAAGCTATTCCAGAAGGCCAGTGCAAGTCTATGTCGTGGGGTTCGCCAAGGAGATGTAGGTGAAAGAATACACGCGTCCGATGTTCTAGGAGGCGTATAATGTAAGAGTCTTGAGGGAAAAGTCCAGGCCTGCCTTGACTAGCCTACGCCTAGCGTGGAAGTAAGAAGGATGCCTCTAGCTAGCGGGTCACATGTGAGGGGCTCGTGACGTCAGCTGGGATTATCTAAGTATACTACACAAGTACTCAGTAACACTACTGACATCTACATCAAGTGACATAAGCTGCTTAGCTGATGGTGACACTATTGACAAAGACTGGAAGTCCCACACTGAGCTCAACTCAGAGGTAAATGACTGGTGGAATTCTGTCATCGCTAAGACTCCATAGATAGACAGAGCTCAAAACACTACGTTTGGTAATTCTAATACAATTCCTCTGACCACCACAGAGGGAACAGATCCTCTTCCCAGCAACGAGTCAAGCCTTGGATCTGTTAACTCTCCTACACCTGACATCACTGCTTCATCATCTGCCAGTACACCAGACAGCGCACATACCATCACTGATCCTACACCTGTCAGCATACCTGCCGACACTATTCCAACATCTGGCAGCAGTGCTTCATCTTAAGTACTGAGTCAGGATTTTCTCCACCAGACATTGGTGCAGTTAATAATCAGGAAACTATCACTGCACCTGAATAGGTGCTGCACCAAAGTACGAACAGCAGTGACACATCTGTCAGAACTGTACAGGGGCGTGGTAGAGGACGTGGAGGAGGAAGACGACATCTACAGCCATCTCACCTTCCACCAACATAGTCCCAAGAAAACGCTCATCAGATACACAATGATCAGGGTCACCAGCGGCAGAACGTGCAGATAAATCAGCAGTGAAACACAAGAGGTGCAACAAATAGGAATACAACCCCATAGGTACCTATGCAGTGCTCTCGCTGTCACCGGAGGAGCACACCACTAACAACTGCCTGCAAGATACCAGGTGCAATTACTGTCACAAGAGGGGACATCAGGAGGACCAGTGTCGGAAGAAAAAGGAACTTGACAGACAGGACCACCTGTTTAGAGACCTGTTCTCGGAACAAACCAGCAGGATCTCTGAATTGGTGAACACACTCACACGTCACCCACTCAGCTGCTCCTATCTCAGCCCAGCAGGTGGTTCTGTGCCTTATACAAGACCACAGACCTACATCCCAGCAGTTGCCTCGGTGCCCTACCTGTCTCAAGGGCAGGCACCTTACACGCTTTACATACCCACCACCTCAAGCTGAACACATCTATCAGCATCCTGTCGGCCAACATTAGAGGTTTTATTACCAATGTTGGAGAGCTCACACACAGTTTTGTGAACACTCGACGTCCCGATATGATAACTATTGTTGAATCATTTTTGGGCGACAGGACTCCAGAAAATTTTGCAAGAATTGCTGGGTACATCTCATCTATAAGAAGAGACTGGCAAGGGCAGGGAGGGGTGTTGCTGTGTGCTTCTCTAAAAGTGTACATACCCAGCACATTGATGTTGCCATCCCTACTCATCTTGAAATGATGATCTTCAAGCTATGCATAAACACTAGTACCTCTGTACTAGTATGTGCAATGTACAGACCTCAGTGGCAAAATGCAGATCCTATCAACTTCCTAATGGAAAATGTGGACTCCTTTCTGCTCCAACATAGCTGCCAACATATAATTGTTGGTGACCTCAACCAACATCTTATACAGAGGGACTTTGATGACCTTGCAGTGTTTGACATGAGAAACTTTGTCGATTTCTCTACTCACATCTATGGCTCCTCCCTTGACCCAGTAGTGAGTGAACTGGCAGAAGGTATAGTCATTTGTCAACCCCTCGGCTATATTGGATCATCTGACCACAAAGCTCTTTTTGCGACACTGAAGATCCCAACAGAACGAGGTGAGGAGTCCACGCGCACAACCTGGCGGTGGAAAAGAGGTAATTGGCCAGCCCTTTGCTCTGAGCTCTCCACCACCTATTGCAATGCTCCTCTCCAAGGGGATGTTGACAACCAAGTGAAAGCCTACTGTTCGAAGAACTTTCACAGCACACATAAGTACGATAAAGCACCTAAATTACTGGGACCGGTTGAAGGTCCTTGATCTGTATTCCCTGGAACGCAGGCGAGAGAGATACATGATAATATACACTTGGAAGGTCCTGGAGGGATTGGTACCAAACCTGCACACGAAAATCACTCCCTATGAAAGCAAAAGACTCGGCAGGAGATGCAACATTCCCCCGATGAAAAGCAGGGGCGCCACGAGTACACTGAGAGACAATACCATAAGTGTCTGGGGCCCAAGATTGTTCACTTGCCCCTTCAGGACTAAAGTCCGGCTGACTGGTTTCCCCGCATCCATTCATAAATATTACCCTGCTCACACTCCAATAGCACATCAAGTCATAACATCACTTGCTTCCACTCCTAACTCACTCACATAAGCCTTTTAATGTCCAAGCTCTGCATAAAATGTTTTTATCCCCCCTCCAACCTTTCCAAGGACTACCCTTTCCCTTCCTTCAAACCACTACAGATTTATACACCCTCCAAGTAATTCTATTTTGTTCCATCCTTTTTAAATATCCGAACCGCCTCAACAACACCTCCTTGGCCCTCTGGATTATACATTTAGTAACTTCTCACCTACTAATCTTCAAACTACGAATTCTCTGAATAATATTCACACCACACATTGCCCTCAGACACGACATTTTCGCTGCCTCCAACCTGCTCGCAAGGAGGACTCTCTGACCGCGGGTTCGAACCCCACCCGTGGTATGGTCTGCTCGCTACGTTTAAAACCCATGATTCACACCCATATAAAAATATTGGTACCACTATACCCTGATACATTTCCCTTTTTGCCACGATTAATGACGTTCTTGTTATTAAAAGTTGAGTTTGGCTATTTGTGCATTATTTGCAGTCTTAGTTGGCTGTCTGCTGATTATTGTAAAGATCTGGGAGGAAACGGAGGTCAGAATCTGTGTTAACATTCATGGGAAGCACTAATAATGGTAGCATATTTTCATAAAATCTAGAAAGTCATATGATACAATAAAAGTAAAATAACTGCAGTATGAAAAGTTACTAGATTACGAAGAGTAAAAAATATATATAAAGAAAAATTTGAAACTGGGTACTTTCTAAAGGCAGTAAATAGTATACAGAACAGGTAGAAAATATATTGTGCATAAACTAGTTACCAAATGTAGTGAATTACAAACAAAAGACGTGATTTACTTGGTAAAATAAAAAGTAACAGAATGTAATCTGGTCTACAAAGAGAATATGAAGCAAATGCAATATTAAACCTCGTTGGAAGGTGTTGTAGAACTTTGTAGAAATATGAATTAACAGAATATAACCAAATTACAAAGTGTGGAGTAGTATCAGTAAAAGACAATTACAAAATGCAGAGATTACAATATACTAAAAGTAAAGAATAATTGGAAAAAAAAGAGAAGCAATATATAATAATAAAATGCAGAGTTATTCGGTAAAGAATAATAAAGCAAAAAAAAAAAAAAAAATGCAAGGAAGAGTGTGTAAGATAATTACAATAAACAAACAATAATGAACTATATATAAGTGGACCCTCGGTTTTCGTTAGAAATTCTTTCCAGAATGCTGTTTGAGTGCCGTTAGAGAACGAATTTGTTCGCATAAGGACAAATGTAAATTAGATTAGTCATTTCAGACCTCCTAAAATACACTTACAAAAACACTTAGGAAAATACACTTACATAACTGTTCGAGTTTGGAGGTGAACGAAAACCGAGGGTCCACTGTATAGTGTATGTAGAGAGTAACGCAGTTTGCCTTGTTAACATAGTATGTCTTACAAATTTGGTAAAGAAAGTATCTAATTTTTGCCAATTCCTCGATGAGTTTAAAATATATTGAAGTGCCAGCATAGGGTTTTATTACTTTTGTTTCTGCTGTTACGTTAATAATTTATGTGAATTCATCATAAATTTCCAGATAAACAAGGCTGTTGGAATGTTGAAGGATATGAGTTGCTTGATCAAAGACCGAGATCTGAAGTTGCAAGTAAGTTGTAGATTGGTATATGAAGCTTCTTCATGTAAAATATACGTGGAATTGTTTAGGTGAGTTGTCCATTGAATTCTTAATTTGAAATTTTGTTGATTGAAGTGTGATAATGCAAGTAATTTATATTAATTCACTGAGTTGCAAGTTAGTTTTAGGATGGTTTGATTAGTTGTAGGTAAAAATTGATCAACAGCGCTATTATGAATAGTGAAAAATTAAACAAGTGGACTTCCTAATTTTGGGGAAAATGTAATTTAATGAAAGAGACGTAATATTAGAGAAAAAAAATCAAATCAATATTGAAGCTTTTTAATATATTCAGGGAAGGAAAGGTGTGTGTGAGATGGCATATATATGAATTAAAGTGATATTCAAGGATGCATAACATTCGCTCAGCATTGCAGGGCAGAGGTAAAAGAGATGGGAGAGAGAGAGAGAGAGAGAGAGAGAGAGAGAGAGAGAGAGAGAAAGACGTGATGTTGATTAAAGACCACCAGCAGAAAGGCTAGAGAAAGGGGTCACAGTTGATGCAACAAACAGAGTCGATTAAGAAATCATTTGACTCGCATTAGATGTGGGAGTGTCAGAGAGAAGGGAAGACAAAATGCGAGTATCAGGGCGTTGTGCAAGGCGACTGAAATGAAGTGGAAAGAGTATTTTGATGAACAGGATAATCGCTCATGAAATATTGGAGCGAGAAGAAGACCTGGTATCCCATGCAGCCCCAAAGGGATTCGTGTAAAGGTCAAACGACACACAAGTATGCAGCATTAAAATAAAGTTTTTATATGCCAGTGCTTATGTATACTTGGCTGAAATTTACTAATAACTCAAGTTAAATTATTAACACGCACATATGTAGAAGTGAAATGTTAAATAGTTTTACTAAATGTATCGTATGTATTTGCCTACAGGTGTACCAAGTGATTACAAGCCTGAAACCTCTACAGGTGTTCGACATGTGTGGCTGGTATACCCTGGGCTCCAGCTCTTTTCTCTCAGTGAGTCTTAACTTCCATTGATATTGTTCCCTTATCTCCCATTGGCCCCAGTGAAGTTTAAAATCTAATATCACAAAAATATTTAATGTTGGTTTGGTGATACCGACAAAATGTGCAAAAAGACACGAACAGTCCAGGACATTTATTAGAGGAAACGTTTCGCCACCAGTGACTTCTTCAGTCCAGATAGAGATTAGGACTGAAGTCATACGTGGCGACACGTTTCCTGTAATAAATGACCTGAACTATACATTAAATGTCTTTTCCACATTGAGTGTCCATTTGAGTTTTGGTTACGGACATGTGCTTCCGTTATCAAAAATAATTATTATAATTTTTAGAAGGATGACTCAATTTTGTTTTAAATCTCCGTTAACTTCAAAGTATATGAGAGACACGCTGCCAGGGTCTTGTTTCTGATGGTGGAAGGTCCACCACCAGGACCTCGGTTCGATTCTCCTGTCCATCTTTCTGTTTATTTATTTATAGTCTTTTTTTTGCGACTAATTCGAATCCATGGACTATATGGCTTTGAATGAGGAAAGCATAAGCTTACTGCGAAGTTACTTACGGTGCCATATTATATATATGGTCGAAGGAGACTCGAACCTACGAACCTCGGAACAAGGTACGCAGTGCTCTACTCACAGTACCACACTGGTTCAATACCTTGGCGCCCGGCTAACGCTAGACGTTTTGGTCCAAGGCAGCCAGCTTTCAGGCAAGTGGTGTTAAGCTTTTCATCTCATCCCCTGCATCCATCAACCGACTAGAGATTTTTACAATGTTTAGAATTCGCAGAACAGGCGAAATTCTAAACATTGTAAAAACTGATTTCGTAATAAAATCTCTCGTCGGTCGATGCATGCAGGAGATGAGATGAAAAGCTTAATACCACCTGCCTGAAGGCTGGCTGCCCTGAACCAAAACGTCTATTAGACAAATTTTGAGGTAGAATATAAGCTGTGTTCACGGATCACTACCTATCTACATCATAAAAAGTCAGGTGTTGTTTGTGAGGTGGCAGCGAGGTTTAGTCTTGTCCTTATATGCCTTCCTACTAACCTTTTATTTTTATAGTTCCTTGATAATGTGAGAAGTCACGAATGCTCTTGGAATTTCGCTATTTTTTCACAGTGGTTGGTTCTGCATATTGTGATATCACTTGTTTACTGTGATATTATTGCATATATATATTTTTTGCAGTTATACTGCATGAAAAATAATAATTCTGCTATTTGGCAAAATGGCCGTTGCGTTTTAGATCAAACTCGCTACCACTTTGCAACAAAGTGGTAGATGACTAATATGCCCTGCATAGTCTGAACTCTACAAGTTCCAACGAATAACATGCTAGACACACTGAAGTCAACGTGATAAAAAAAAAATAGCATCTTGTTATTGCCCAGTACCCAGCCGGGAGAGAACCTCGATCAGTATTACCCACGAACATTCACCTGCTTGCTTCCCTGATGGGATCACTTTATATCCCTGGAATTGCAGAAGACTGCTGGTCTATACCCCTAAATTTCAGCGCTCCTCAGCAAGTCTTGCTGCTGATCACACGAAAAGACTAGATCAACAAATATAGCGACTTGGTCCACCATTACTGCTTCATCCCATTAAAATCACAAACAGGAATAGATATAGAACTCATAAATAACGTGCTAAAGAACAAAAAGGCTCCTCATAAGCTCCTCTTTACTATGTGCGGGTTATTTGGGTAAAGTGCTAAAAATACCAACCAAGACAGGACTCGCAGCAATGGGTTCGTGTTGGAAAAATTTAGATTTAGAAAGGATATTGGATAGCATTGGTTTGATAAGAGTTGTGGATGGGTGGAACAAACTCCCGAGTAACGTCATTAAAGCCAAAAACCTTGTGTAGCTTTAAAAACAGGTTACAAAAGTACATGCGTGGGTGTGGGTGGGTTTGAGTTGGACCTGCCTAGCTTGGGCCAGTAGGCCTGTAGCCGGTGTGAATTGGACTTCCCCAATATGGGTCAGTAAGCCTGCTGCAGTGTCCTTTCTTATGTTCTTAAACTCTTCGCTTCTGGGAAATCACGAAATGGGTTTCCTCAAAGGGGCTGCAGTATTTCTCTTCCAGCTCATCAGCGTGGCTGTCCAATGAGGGAACGGCTGCTGCCTTTTCGTGTCCTGGCGTCTGAGAAATTCGAGGAAATTCTCAACATAAATTAATTTTTCATATAATCTGTAATTATGCATGCATGTAAATTTGTCTTCAAATCTGTACCAATAAACACATGAATATTTATGAATGTGAATATATTTATGAATCTATATTTATTCCTAAATAAACGAGTTTATAAATATATGTCTAGGTACATCTCTAAAATAAAGACAAACGAAATATTCGTATGCATATATTAACGTGGTGGGGGAAAAAATTCTTAAACATCTTCGGTGAGAAGCCTCTTGATTTTATCCTACTTTAAGGTTGTGGGTCCCTAGTTAACAGTTCAGGTAGTACCTCTCAGTAATGGAAAATTTAAGTAATTCCATTAGGTTCACTTCGCTAACAAATCAAGTTATTGCATGTGGTGTTATCCAGAATCTCTTAACACTGCAATCATTTGTTTTCACAGTCTATGAGTACAGTTGTGACGTACCTGGTGATACTACTACAGGTGGGCTCCATTTCTACAGAAAACAAGGCCATATCCGGAAACAACATAGCCCAACCAAAATGATGTAGCAGTGACTCCAGTTTTCATCACAGAAGCAAATTCATGATGACTACATAACTATTATTATATTTTAATGCAATGATCTCCAACCTTTGTACATAAATGTGCCACATTAGATGGTGTGATGAGAGTGGCACCTAGAAAACGAAGAGATTTTATCTGGTAACAAACATATCCAACAAAATTTTAATAAGTTTTACCCTTATCAACCGAAAGTTCGTATCAATATCAGTACACCTCTTCCACATAACTGCAATTATATAAATAAAATAATTATTTCCAGTAATTAGCTGATTAACACAAAAGTGGAACACAGTTTTCCTTAGCACTCATATTTTAGAATTATAAGGGAATAATGAGATCCAGTATTAAAAAGCTAAATCATATTTTAAAGGAAGTCATCACAATTATAACAAAGTAATAAACAGCTAATTAATGTTTGATCTCATGAAAATTATTGTTATGAGTAAGTATCGGACGCTTAAAGTTTGCCTATTTAATTCTAACGTGATATTTAAAAGGTTGTAGATTTGTTTAGAGAGAAGGAATTGTGAAACATTCTTACATTTTTAGTGCAAATGTTTATTAGTAAGTCTTGACAAACCTTTGACTTAATTTTCTTTGTTGAAAAAGTTCACAAATTCATTTCCTGCTTAAGATTTCGAATATCTGGTGAAACTTCAAATGGGTTATGAAATTTTATTTCTTGTCCGTACTTTTGTACATCATATCCGCTCTTGAAATCACTATAAGAGATTTAATGTTTTAATGTATGTTTTCTAGAGTGAACTGTGAATTTCCTTTCTTTGTGTTGTGAGAAATGTTCGTTACAGCAAGCATGATGATCACTCTGACACCTGAATTTTCTTGTATCTGATCACTTTGGCACCTGAATATTCTAGTACTTGATCACTTTGGCACCTGAATACTCTAGTATTTGACCACTTTGGCACCTGATCACTCAAGATAAACACTATTGTTCAACATTCTTCCCGTCAAAAGCTTTCAACGCAGCGAACATGTCGGACACCAGATTTTCTCAGAAAATCAAATTACTGAAAACTCTCAAAATAACCAAATCTCAAACGCTTTCAGGGTCAAATATTGATTCGTGGTCTTTCATATCTTAGATTCATGTATATTACATGATATGCAGCAAAATAACATTTGAAGACCTTACCTTTCCCCAACCACCTGACTTCCACGTAGTCCAATTGTGACGCTTTCCACTTTACCCCAACTAAGGTAAAACTTACTCACATATTCACTCACTATTATAAATATATTTCATGCAATAACAATAAATTTCATTCTATGAAGTACTCATAAATTCTTCGTAATTTCAGAATTTGAATTTGTGGTGTACTGGAAATTAGGCATTGAGCTGTGCCTAGGATGTCATTACTGTCATTAAAATGTCACTGAGAGAAACCAGGGAACAGGTGGAGTTTGAACCTATGGAGAGAGAGTCGTAAACTCCAACAGTTCCGTGGTTTGTTTCCAATAGTGCTATTACGATTCCGTGAATCACTGGAAGATAACCGAATTAAAATGTGTTGCTTTGCCAGTCACTGTGTCATACGGATCTTCTCTCACGTAATCAGCGCAGTTCTTCACTGACTACCCATCACTAAATGGTCTGCTTCTCTCGGCAGTATATTTAGCTAAGTGACGGACAACTTGCACTTCAGGAACATTGTCACAATTATACCTTTTACAGACGTTAAGATTTTAAGTCAGATCATTTGAGTGAACTGATTTATATTTTTGCAGTTCCCTCGAGACACTGAATAGTTCTTGTAAAGTGATTTAAAGTCTTTTATCATTGTACTCCTTAAAAACAGATGCACTTTCATTGCAAAGCTGGTAAATGAGATGGTTATTCCACTAATTTAAAGGTAATCATTAGATCACTTCACACTGAGTGCATATATTTTTTTTTCTGTTCTTGGAAGGAGAGGGTGTTCCCACATTTTTAATAAAAGCTTGAAAAAGATTATAATCACATGACTTTTATTACCCTCTGTACTGTGTCTCCCATCCCATTCTGTGCCTCTCGTAGTATATTGTGCCCCTATATCTACAGTATGGGTATCTGCTCCTGCTGTGTATCTCTGCCTAGGTATTACCTCCCTTCATTCACTATACCTCCCATCTTCAACTGTGTCCTCTACAGTCACAGTCTAATATAATTATAGAGGTGAGGAGGTGTTGATTCGCCGGGAATTCTCCCGGCCCGGGTCTATTCCAGATGGCGACCCGGCTCCGGCTCCCTGTCGTGGGAGTATGAGACCAATGTCTCCCACGGGAGGAGGTACAAGTACCCTCATCGTTGGGACCAACTGGTCCCAGGCCTACCCACATTCCCCACCCGCACGGGGCTCGTAGGGAGAAGCTAGGCCTCTCTGGTCTGCCATCTTCCCCGCCCCAGGGAGGCTGACGGGAAGGACAGTCTTGAGAGCTGCAGATGGTAGCAAGCTCCAGCTTTGGCACCTACCCCGGAGTTTGCAATAATTCGTTCTAGAAGGCTGTTCAAGTGCCGTTACCGAACGAATTTGTTCCCATAAGGACAAATGTAAATTAGACGAAATCCGGGGTACCAGTGTATTTTTCGTTATGCTCAGATTGAATTTTCCAGAGTTATGCTTGAAATTTTTTCACTCAGGTTATTAGACAGAAAACGGTCTTGCCTAGTAGACCAAATTCACCTGTTCTTCATATATGGCACATTATATTTAAATGTCGTACTGAATCACCGAGTGTGGCCTTTTAGGCAAGGGTGCTCTTTGCCGAATTAGCAGAATGAACATTTGTTTTTGTCACAAATAAGCGGAAATCAATCTGAACATAAAGAAAAAAAATATATATCGTTAATTTGAAGGAATATTAAATAATTTTGATATTTTGAGGGAAAATTTCCAATTTTAATTAAGGGAATTCGCCCTAGTCGGCAAGTCTGACTTATTAGGCACGACGTACATAAATCTATTTCCATTTCTGAGCGGGGATAACAGGTGAATTATAAGACGCACACGGTGTGGCTTATATTTAGTAATGTAACTCTACAAGATACGGAGAGACGCGGCATTAGAAAATGTGGACATGTGACTGGAGCCCTTTAGTGAAAGTAGGTCTGGCACAGGTGCCTATTTTCCAAATGGTCGAGAGGAGATGAAAAAATATATTGGGAGATGTTACGGGAGAGTGAAGTTAAGAAAAGGCTTTTGATGGGCACAACATCTTTAAAAGAAAATGATGTGAGGCTCACACAAGAATCTTACACCATTTTTCAACTCGCAATTTACGTTACATGCATTAGTGAAGGTAAAGAACTGATCATATTGAAAGATTTTCACCACAGTTAAGGTGTAAATTATACGAATAGTGCCGAAGAGCACCGGGCCTCACTCAATTCAGATATTGACATTTAATCGATGAAGCAAGCCAGTATTTTGTGCTCCCTGTCTACACTGTAGTTTGTTACGGACTCCGAGACCAGATAGTCACACCTATTTTACCACTGAGATCCTTAACCCGGGTGTTACATTACGTAGTAACATTGTGCCTATATAACATGAAGTACCTCTAAAAAGTATTACAGAAGATATATAAACGAAATACTCAGAAACATGTATGATGGAAGCAAGAACAGAGCTGGAACATGGCCTTGGGGCTTACTAGTGAAATTCTGTCGAATACTTGGCATATTTCCATACACCTTGTCTGGGACAGAGACTCATTGCTGTTATAAGTTCAGCATTAAGCTTCTCCTCTGGGGTGTCTTCGTACAAGTTGGATTCTTGTCAGTTAACATCTTTTATTTTAGGAAATTCACCTTGCCATATTATAAAAATGACATAGGAAGTAAAGCATTTGTTGTTTCATGGATGTCATTAGACATCGCTGTGGATGTTCTTATGCTCTGTATGTGGGCCAACAGTAAGAAACTGGCAAATATATTGGAGGATCTCTCGAATATGTTAGAAAATAGGAGCGAGCTGAACGAAAACCAATACTAACGTTAATTCTGATAATTTTATGCTCACACTCTCCACGGTTTTCAGTATAAAGCAATTACAAATTAACTCAGTCATCGAAGTTTGTTATCATGTATTCTGGGTCACCTATTGTTGCCTTACTTGGACAGTGCCACTTGAACTATATATGCTGCACTCAAGCTGCTCACCGAACATCTCCTTCTTGATATAGAGAGAGCTGTGAAAATTTCTCGTGCTGAACTCTCTCTATCATCCACGTTTGCCTTAATTCACTCAGCAGAAAATTTATCTATTGCTCATAAAGAAAAGGAAAGAATAAATGTCTTTTGTGACATAGAGTTAAAGATTTATAAGGTGAGTAGTTGCACGCGCACTTTATATATTACATATGTCGTGCAGAATATGTAAAACTGGTCAATTAGCAAGAACTCATTTATAATTAAGTAACTTATGTCCTTTCTTAAATTTTCTCTTACACTTTTAAAGATATATTTCTTTCATTTATGTTAATGTAAATAATAATTTCGTACTAAAATATCTTAGAACACTTAACTAACCTTATAATAACAAGGGAAATTTAATTTAGCCTAATCCAGCTAAATATATTTTAGAAAAGTTTAAATTAATTTAATAACAAACACGAGAAAAACATGTAGCTCTGCTGCATGCGTGGTCTTTGAAGGATCGCTGGCTCAGTGGTAAGGTGATGCGTACATTGTGTTGTCTCTGGAAATACAATGTTCGTAGGATCGAATCCTGGCCTGCTGCAGTTTGGTAAAGGATTTAAAATCACTTGTTTTGTAAGTTCATTGCTATATATATATATATATATATATATATATATATATATATATATATATATATATATATATATATATATGCAAAAAGATCACAGTAAACAGGTGATATCAAATATGCAAGACACCACTATGAAAAATAGAAGAATTAGTGTTGACTACTCACATTATCAAGGAACTATGATAATGTGAGTAGTCACGAAAGCGCTTGAATTCTTCTATTTTTCATAGTAGTTGTCTTGCATATATATATATATATATATTATAGGTAGTAGGTTGGTAGACAGCAACCATCCAGGGAGGTACTACCGTCCTGCCAAGTGAGTGTAAAACGAAATCCTTTATTTGTTTTACATGATGGTAGGATTACTGGTGTCCTTTTTCTGTCTCATAAACATGCAAGATTTCAGGTACGTCTTGCTACTTCTACTTACACTTAGGTTACACTAAACATTCATGTACAAGCATATATATACACACACCCCTCTGGGTTTTCTTCTATTTTCTTACTAGTTCTTGTTCTTATTTCCTCTTATCTCCATGGGAAAGTGGAACAGAATTCTTCCTCTGTAAACCATGCATGTCGTAAGAGTCGACTAAAATGCCGGGAGCAAGGGGTTAGTAATCCCTTCTCCTGTATACATTACTAAAGTTAAAAAGAGAAACTTTTGTTTTTCTCTTTGGGCCACCCCGCCTTGGTGGGAAACGGCCGATTTGTTGAAAGAAGAAGATATATATATATATATATATATATATATATATATATATATATATATATATATATATATATATTTTTATTTATTCGTCTTTTGCATTTGACGCCCGAAGGCTAACAAGCCCACAAACATATACATATATAAGTATTTTCACATATATTTATACGTTTCAACATACGTACTTACGCATACACCTTCCACATACATTTGGATGCATAAAAACACACACACACAATCACATTTGTTACAAATAAGACAAAGAATGTTGGTTTATAGTATTTTGACGACATTCTTTGTGAAACATGAATATATATGAAGATGGGACACTAAATAAATAATATATATATATATATATATATATATATATATATATATATATATATATATATATATATATATAAATAATATATATATATATAATATATATATATATATAAATAATATATATATATATATAATATATATATATATATATAAATAATATATATATATATATATATATATATATATATATATATATATAAATAATATATATATATATATATATATATATATATATATATAAATAATATATATATATATATAATATATATATATATATAAATAATATATATATATATATATATATAATATATATATATATAATATATATATATATAATATATATATATATATATATAATATATATATATATAATATATATATATATAATATATATATATATATATCATATATATATATATATATATATATATATATATATATATATATAATATATATATATATAATATATATATATATATATATATATATATATATAATATATATATATATATATATATATATATATATATATATATATATATATATATATATATATATATATATATATATATATATATATATATATATATATATATATATATATATATCTGGAATGGTGAAGCAGTCATCGTAGTATGCGCTGTAGGAGTCACTCAACCTGCTGGTGTCCTTGAGTGAGGCATCATCAGTACTTGGCAACTGGGCAGGACTTCTTCTGGCAAGCGACCTTGAACATTTCTCGACTGGTACTGTCGCTGGGCAGTCACTGCCAGGAACGCACAGAACAGCTTAGTGGTGCCGGCGAGAGTCACTCGTGGCACAGACGACTTGGGCGCATCATCTGGGAGTCGTAGCTGCTTACACCATAACTGGAGTGAGCGGGCTAGCAGCCAAAGTGACATACTTTGTGCAGGCCGATTACTGGAGTCGTGACACGAGTTGGACAGCCACCTTCTGACAGGGCTACTGCGGCTTGACGATGTCATCCTCTCGACAGAGTTGGAGTCATAGCAGAGGTTAGTCTAAGCGTCTTCAAACTGGTTTTCTACACATAACTGCACTGTGAGAGTCAGGAGGTGGAGTGAAATGAGTGAACCTGGAGTCATCGCAGGACGACTCGTGCATGGCGTCTACAAGCGGCGAGCATAAGTATTATCTTTACACCGGGCTTAGCACTCGCAGTCTGATGCTTGGATTGACTAGTGTCAGTCGTCGAACGGTCACACCGTGGTGACATGTAATACGAGGGTGCTACTAATAAATAACAAAAAGCACAATACCGTGACTGGAACAATACACACACAACCCGCACATATAAAAGAGAGGAGCTTACTCTTTTATATGTGCGGGTTGTGTGTGTAGTGCTACTAATGGTCTGGGCTCAGGCTGTACCATGGTGTACAAACACAACTGGGCTTAGAACACTTCATCTGTGGACACATGTAAAACTGCACACACACACCCGCACTGCCTAGCACGTCTCCGGAGGCACACATCAACCAGATAACTGCGGCAGCATATGGACGACTGGCAAACCTAAGATTAGCGTTCCGTTACCTTAACAAGGAATCGTTCAAGACACTGTATACCGTGTACGTCAGGCCCATACTAGAATATGCAGCACCAGTCTGGAACCCACACCTGGTCAAGCACGTAAGGAAACTAGAGAAAGTGCAAAGGTTTGCGACAAGGTTAGTTCCACAACTCAGGGGTCTGTCTTATGAAGAAAGGTTGAGGGAAATAGGACTAACAACACTGGAAGAAAGAAGGGTCAGAGGAGACATGATAACGACATACAAAATACTGCGGAGAATTGACAAGGTAGACAGTGACAGGTTGTTCCAGAGAGGGAACACAGAAACAAGGGGACACAACTGGAAGCTGAAGACTCAGATGAGTCAAAGGGACGTTAGGAAGCATTTCTTCAGCCACAGAGTAGTCAGGAAGTGGAATAGTCTAGAGAAAGATATAGTGGAGGCAGGAACCATACATAGTTTTAAGACAAGGTATGATAAAGCTCATGGAGCAGGGAGAGCAGAGACCCAGTAGCAGACAGCGAAGAGGCGGGGCCAGGAGCTGAGTCTCGACCCCTGCAACCACAATTAGGTGAGTACAATTAGGTGAGTACATGTGGCTACAACATGGCTTGCAGGTTTGCACTAGCAAATTATGTTTTTTTTTTTTTTTTTTTTCAAAAATCGACACTAAGGCATTCACGAACGTGTGAGAAAACTAGTAAGAGACACAGAGGAATTAACACGTGACATATCTTCTCTTAATACTTCTCGACAATGAATACAAATTGCTTACTATGAAACTATAAGACTGTCGATGTGACATCATTTAGTGATGTCATCTATGACGTCATGAGGAATTTCGTGGGGTGACATCACAAGGTGACGTCAGGCTGACATCCAGGGTGACATCGGCCAACAAGCTAATGTCAGGGGTGGCTTCGGGCAACGGTGACGTCGAAAACGTAGCGTCAGGCGACCTGCTGACGTGGGGGTGTTGCGCGAGGTGACGTCCTGGGTGACATCGCGAGCTGACGTCCTGGAGTGATATTGGGCAGCAAGGTGACGTCAGGGATGACATCGCAACGTAGCGTCAGGCAGCAGTCAACAATATGTGGTTATCTGGCTTCGTAACCCACATGGCTCGCTCCAGATGTCTTGTAGATCCATGTGGCCTTATCCACAAGAGGCTTCGTGATCCACATGGCTTCGAGTGATCTCGGGCACTAGGATACACAGCTCTGGCAGAGAATTCACAGAGAAATAGCAGAGAGGGAGTGAGTAGCGTTGAATGATGTATTGTAATAGCAGCGTGAGGTGTGTGGGTGAAGCGAGGACTCTGCTGTGCTTCCCTCCTCACACACGTGGAAGGCAGTGCAGATTCTAACAAATGAACGGAAAATACACCACAAAACTCACATCTGAATTGCTGAAATAGCCATGCTGAGCTGAACAACAACAGCAGCAGAAACATACAGATGAAGCTGAACACGTGATTGAAGAACAGCGTGGGACGCTGTAAAGACCCAGGTGATACCACGAGGATTTCTCGAAGAAAATTCAGCAAATTTTGGCCTGGATCCTGCTGATCTTGTGTCTGAATGATGAAACTTGGAGACACGACTTCATGACAACTCGTAAAGAGACGGATGTTTCTTGTACAAGGCGATGAAGTATTCAACATCTTCATGCTTCTTCCTTCCTCACTCTGGTCAAACAACCACTGTGACCGCCGCTTGCCACCATTTATTGAGGAGTAATTATGTCAGCTGACCTTTCTTTTAAAGACCATAACAAGACTAAGATCACAACAGCCAGGAAGATGACGGGGTGGGTATTAAGAACTTTCAAAACAAGGGAAATAACGCCGATGGTGACACTCTTCAAATCGCTAGTGATCCCTCATTTAGAATATTGCTCAGTGCTGACGGCCCCGTTCAAAGCAGGATAAATATCAGAGCTGGAACAAATACAGAGATCATTTACGGCTCACATTGAGCCAGTAAAGCACCTAAATTACTGGGAACACCTTCAAGTCTTGAACATGTACTCATTGGAGCGGAGGAGAGAGAGATACATGATAATATATACCTGGAAAGTACTCGAGGGCCTGGTCCCAAATCTCACACTGCCATAACATACTGGAGTGAGAGATATGGAAGGAAGTGTAAAATAAACCCAGTGAGGAACAGGGGTGCGGTGGGGACAATAAGGGAACACTGTATCAACATCCTGGGTCCCAGACTATTCAACATCTTACCAGAAATCAGAAACACAGCTGGAACAAGTGTAGAAGCCTTCAAGAGGAAACTGGACAAGAATCTTCACCAGATACCAGATTAACCAAGCTGTGATGGATATGTGGGGCAGCGGGTCTCCAGCAACAACAGCCTGGTAGACCAGGAAAGCACCAGACGAGCCTGGCCCATGGCTGGGCTCTGAGAGTAGCTAAATTCTCGAAACTCTTCAAAGGTATATCAAAGGTGATCCGAGGAGATACGATAGTGTGAGTGCCTCAGAGCTAATTTCATTCAGCTCCCCGTTTGGTGTACTAGCCTCCACAAGCAGTATATATCGTATTGTAACCACGAACGAGTGGTATTTAATCAATAACAACACTTGAGTTGAACATCATTCTGTATAATTATACAGAATCATGTTCAACACATTTAAGGTGTAAATTATGCAAACAGTGCTGAATAGCAACAGGCCTCACGCCATTCCCTGACCCACTTCTCGCGAAGGCTGGCATTGCAAAATGTCATTAATCTTACCTAATGTAATGTTATAAGGTACTGTTAACCTTTACATTACTGATAAAATATCAACAGAGAAAACTCTTTACTTTAAACGAGAATATTATTCATAATGCATAAGTCATGTTTCACTTATTATGTTCAGAACCAGGAGTGGTTTTCATAAGCCTTTTTAAATTCTCTCAGATATTGACATTAAATCGATGAGTCAAGCCAGTCCTTTACACTCCCCATCTTCAGTGTAGTTTGTGACGGACTCCGAGACCTGATGGTCACACCTGTTTCACCAGTGACTTCCTTAACCCGGATGTTATGTTACGTAGTAACATTGTGCATATATAACAGATCTATTTAAAAATATGTATACGGAAGCAATAATCAAGGCCGGAACATGGCCTTGGGGCTTACTAGTGAAAGGCTGTCAAATACTTGGCATATTTCCGTACACCTTGTCTGAGACAGAGACTCATTGCTGTTATAAGTTCAGCATTAAGCTTCTCCTCTGGGGTGTCTTCGCACAAGTTGGATACTTGTCAAGTAACTCCTTATATTTTAAGAAAGTGATCCTACCAAATTATAATAAAAATGATGTAGGAAATATAACATATGTTTCTTCGACCATGTTATTTGAAATCTGTGTAATTGTTTTTATGCTATCTATGTGGGCTAACAGTAAGAAACTGGTAAATATATTGGAGGATCTCTCGAAGATCTTAGAAAATAGTGAGAGAGTTGAACGAAAACCAATACTACCGTTAATTCTGATGATATATTTAGTCCCTTTCTCCACGGTTGTCAGTATAATACAATTTCAAACGAACACAGTCATCGAAGTTTGTAATCATTTATTCTGGGCCATCTATAGTTGCTTTACTTGGACAGTGCCACTTGAACTATATATGCTGGCACTCAAGCTGCTCACCAAACATCTCCTCCTTGATATAGAGAGAGCTCTGAAAATTTCTCTCGCTGAACTCTCTCAATCGTCCACGTATGCCTTTATTAATTCAGCAGAAAATCTATCTGCTGATCATACTCAAAAGGAAACAGTAAAAGTCTTAAATGACATTGAGTTAAAGATTCATAAGGTGAGTACTCGCACGCGCACTTACATATACGTATATTATATATGCAGAGCAACCTTTGAAAAAATAGTGAAATTCCAAGCGTTTTCGTGATTTCTAACATTATCAAATAACTGAAAAATAACGAAATGGCTTGGAATTTCACTATATATATATATATATATATGCCAAATAAGGCAAGCGAGAATTTGTGTATGCAATTTCGCAAAAATCATTCTGAACCTAACGAAAAAATTATATTTCATTGTCTTTGTTTATTATTGAATTATGTATTTTAAACTCATCTAAAATATATTTAGTTGGATTAGACTATATTAAATTGCGCTTGTTATAATCAGGTTAGGTAAGTTTTCTAAGGTTCTTTTGGTACAAAATTATTAATTTTTACATTAACAAAAATGAAAAAAAATATCTTTAAACGTTTAAGAGGATTTTTTTAGAAAGGACTTAATTTTATATGTTCTTGCTAATTGACCAGTTTTACCTATTCGGCATGACACACACACACACACATATATATATATATATATATATATATATATATATATATATATTTTATATATATATATATATATATATATATTTATATATGAATACTAGTTCTAGGCCTTTAGTGTTGAAATCAACATCATCAGGAGCTTGCAAAGTTGCAGAAATGAGTAAGAAGTCTCGGCAGATTCGTTCAGAGCAGTGGTTCTCAACTGGTGGTCCATGGACCACAGGTGGTCACCATGGACCACTGGTGGTCCATGGTGACATTTTGGGTGGTCCACAGAACGTTCACTATATTTGGTAATAAACTGAAGATTGGTGCATATAGTCTTAAATTTATCGAAAATAAATGTGATCAGCGATATGTCTTTGCTTTGCCTTTATATATCATTACTAAAAAAATGAAATGGTCCACGATATTTTTGTAATTGGGTTGGTGGTCTATGGGCTGAAACGAGTTGAGAACCACTGGTTCAGAGGGACGTTTACTAAGACTGCGTTGTTGTAGGTTCGGGTAGGAGGGGAGGGTGGAAATATTCAGTGGTTAGTGCCAGACACAGTATTATAGGAATAGAGGCCAGTCAGCCCACAAGCAAAGGCACCGGAGTGGTTAACTAGCAAAATTAACGTTGGTAACATAACGGTTATCAAAATTAAAAATCGGACTTCAGTGCAATATAAAAGACTTAACATTCTGAATATAGATGAGTCTGGCAATTGTCTAAGGAAAATTCCACACAATTAAGGAAGACGGGAAAACGGGCAAGCTCACATAAAGGGTAGACTAACAATAGAGCCTCAAAAGGGAAGACAAACCCCAAGCACTAATTCCTTTGAGTGGAATCCTGGCAGTTAAGACAATCCAGAGCATTCATATAAGAATCTGGTTTTAGACTGTGCATAACAGCCTCAATTATAAACGAATCGAGTTTGAACAACCCACTACTACCATTATATAACAAATGTTTACCGTGGTTAATAACTGCAGACTCAAGAATATTTATTTCTAGCCTTGAAGTACATGGAACAATGACCTTTGCCTCAGACCACTTAGATGGATTAAAACTAACTCGTGTGTGGTTGAATATCGTACTTGATTCTTGAACAGTCCTTACTGAATACTGATGTTGTGTTATTCAGACATTTAGAGGTTTGGCAGTCTGACCCACAAAGGATAAGTTGCAGTCTTGTATACTGAGTCTCTTTAGGGCATTCAGTACTGCTGATAAATTCTCAATGTATGGTAGGACAAGCACATTCTTGTTATGAGGGGTTATTCTAGGTTCAGTCCTATGTGATAAGTTTTTCTAGCTGGCAACAAATCAATCTCTACGAACTTCTTAGGGTAACATAGCTTTTTAGCAATATCGAAGATTTTTCTAATTTCTTCATTCAAAAACTCAGGCCTACACACTCTGTAAACTCTCAAAAAAATAATAAGAAAGGCACTTCTTTTACTCAAGTTTCATAGTTGGAGTAATAGTGGATATATGAACACACGTTCGTGGCCTTCCTATATACTGTAAACGTAAACATTTTATCAACCCTGTGAATTTAATGGAGGGGACAAGAGAGCTAAGTCTCGGAAAAAAATGTATTAAAATCCATATAATTCGACCAAAGACAAATGTCATCCACATATCTGAACCACTTAGCTTCAAAAAACAGGATATCTTTCAACAGCTTAATCTCAAGAAACTCAATATACAAATTGCTATTACTCCAACCAGAAATGTCATTAATTTTGCCTATTTTTTTTTTATATTTTATTTAAAAGACATATTTCATCATACATAGTAATAATACAATAAAAAATCATAACCAAAAGTAACAAGTACTCCCAGAAGGATATAACACGTATCAGTACATTAGTTACCCACACTAACTGACATTACGAATACAGATAATTTTTAACATGACATTCACTATAAATGAAAACTTGACTACAAAACAATGACCATACAAGGTTCATACACCGTAAACCTTAAATAACATCTCACACCCAAAAGGCTCAAAACAAACAGTGGGATGTAAACAAACCCCACTTACCATAATGACAAAAACAGAAATTAATTATACTATTTATGAAACATAGAAAACTTTACACTGCAACCCCAACACCTATTTTTTTTTTTTTTTATAAAAATAATAAATATGTACAATCTTACATTACACAACCCAACAACAAGAGATAATAAAACAAGTCCCATGATACATTAACTCATAGCATAAGGAAGAATACACATAATCCTTGAATAAAAGCAGAACTTATCACGATAATAGCAACAGATCATTCAATCAAACACAACCCTAAAACCCAACACAATTATTATAATCAAAAGAAGCGCTAACCAAAACCCACACAAAATAACCATTACATCTCCATGGTACAACTAAAGATACCATCTATGACCGCATCCACAATCATAAGCACACTCACCCTGACACATGTCCCCCTTCCCCATAGACACAATGAAATAATTGCAAGACGTCAAAAGAACCCCACTCGCTCGTCACGAAAATATATGTCCATACTATACCTGCTAACTCATAGCAACACCCAACGAAAGACACAATATAAAGCAAGATATCTGTACAAAAAAAATAAAAAATATCCCTAACACAGTATCAAAATGTTGCACACAAGCTCCTATAAGTTATTTATCGATTTGTTTTTCATTATGCTTACTCAGACATGACACAAAATAAACATTGTCATTTCACAAGATGTCTCACAATATGCTTTTAACTCCCTAAACCTGGACACTAAACATCCTAAAAAAAAAAAAAACACGAGTTATTATTGATAGAGGACCATGAATCATCCTGACATAATTAATTACATAATGAACACACTGTTAACCTTGTTCAAACTTTTTTTTTTCCCTTTTATAAACACCATTATAAAATACATACTGAAACCCTTGAAAACAAGGGTAAACACAATGTAACTTAGTAACACCCCACAGGGTACATAATATACCTATTTCACTCTGAATAATAACAAAAACTACAATATCAATAATGATAAGGAAAATATCCCACAACTGTTATATTTACAATCTTGATGCATAACATTATCTTGAAAGTTACCATGAATACAAAGCAATAGCACCTCACAGGCATCACTCACAAGGCCTCACAGGACCTGACAAGCGTGCACTATCCACTCATAACTCCTAACCATCCTGCTAGCACCAAAACTTGCAGCAGCAACATCCTATCTCAAGGGCCGTGCTATACATAGGACAAAAAATAAACCCGAAAGAAAACCAAAAGGCTGCAAACAGGGAAAGCCACCTCCCAATGAACCCCCTTTCCCATCCGTCCTCAGTCTCCCAGAGATCACACAAAACGTGACACACAACTCCATGCATCCCTTCCCCCCTGCCAGTCCAAAGTCAGGTTACACATTCCCAAAATGAGTCGTCCATCGTCAAGCACCCCCCTCCCCCCACAACACAACATACACTTTCCCAGTCTACATTCATGCCTAAATGCAACCAAGACAAACACTCTCTCAACCTCACCCCATCCTACGTAAATAGCCCCTTTCATCGTAGCACACTCCCCACCCCCAATAACCCCCCACCGTAAGTTCCCTATAACCAGTAGTAAAAAACCTAGCCCACCCCTCCCCATATAATAACCTATTCCTACATTTCGTTCTATACATAGCTGCAGCAATAGCCCATATCCGAACACTCCCAGGTTGTTCCCTCAAAGCCCAAGATACAGTCAAAAATCCACTGCCAAATACATGAGCCCCTCCTAACACATCCCTCCACCCCTATATCTAAACACACAAACCTCAATGCATTAATCCCCTCCTCCATTTCTCTTACTACTCCCCCACCCAATACCGGACGTCCTCTAGTTGATCACAAAAATATAACCCATGATACATTGTGTCCTCTCCTCCACACCTAACACACCGGGCATCCCCTGCTAACCCCATTTTAAACAAAACTGCCCTGGAAGCAAGTACCCCATGCAAAACCTAAACATGACCTCCTTGACCTCGCCTTCAACCACATACCCCAACCCACTCCATATCCCTTTCCAATATACACTGGGAAAAACCGCTTCCCTCATAAACCTCCTTCCTCCCCCGACTCTCCCCAATACACTAGCCGTAACGTCGCCGGATTCCTCACACTCAAAAGCCTGCAACATATTCCCACACTGGTCCAACTCCTTCCTCCACCATTTCTTCAATACCCCACTCGTTTCCCTGTACCCCTCCTCTCCAGAAAGCAGGACTTCACATACACACTCATGACACGCATCTCCAAATTAATTAACCCCATACCCCCCAAACCCACCCTCTTCATTACAACTTCCTTTCGCAACCAATGGCTACTATACCACCCCCATACATACCTGAAGACCCTTCGTATCAACTCCGCAACATCGCCTTTCAGAATTGGGTAAATCCTCGCCACATGCCATATCTTACTATAAACCAAAACATTCACCACAATCACACGATGCAACATAGTTAACCCCCCCGGCCTCCACCTATTCATCCGTTGTATTGCCCTAGTCATTACACCTCCCACAGTAACACGTCTCGCTTCACCCAAATCATTCATAAAAATGATACCACATATCTTTAATCTATCGGCAACTGACCACCCACACCTCAACCCCAACCCTCCACCCACCCACGTCCCTACTTCCAATAGGCGAGACTTGGCCCTATTAATCCTCATACCTGTCGCTTTCCCAAAAATCCCCACGATCGTCCCTACAGCCTCCAAACTCCTCCCCCATCACCACTTAAATTCCCACACACCCTCCCACTTCTGTCTTAATTATATATACAATGGGTCCTGCAGACATGCAAAGCATTTGGACAGGGGACAACCCTCGCAACCCCTTCCCCATACACACTTCTCCACCCACCATCCCATTAACTTGTATCTCACTCTTGCTTCCCTATTAATGTCTCAGCCCAGCCTACAATTTCTTCCCCAAAACCCTGCCTCCTCATAATCCTCCACAGCATTTCCCTATCCACACTATCATATGCTGCCTCCTCAATCCAATGCAAGGACCCCTCCTCTTCCATGTCCTCAATAAATTTCCTAATCCTTTCATGCCCCTTGCCATACACCTGCCAGGTATACCATACTGCCCTTCCTCTACCACTCCTCCAACCACCCTTTAATCCTATTCCCCAACTCTTTTGCAAATATCTTATAATCAGCGACATTAACGATAATCCTCTATAATTCTTGATACTATCTCTCTCCCTCTCTGCCCACCAAAACCACCACCCCAGTACGCTGTTTCAACCCCATCCTCCCATTCTCCTTCATACCATTAAGAACCCTAACCAAAACTCCTTTAGGATACCCCAATGAGTTACATAAAAGTCATTAGGGATCCCATCCATCCCTGGCGCCTTTCGTTTACTTAAACCACTCACAGCTCCCCAAACCTCGTCCTCACTAATCACCCCCCATTTCCTCCCCCATCCTCATCTCCCAATTTCTGCACAATCCCTCTACCACAACATCACCCTCCTGTCCCCCACATTCCCCCGCCCTCAAGTATCTCTAAAATCACGATGTTAAATATAAACTTATAGCCTCAGTCGACCTCATTACCTGCCCCAACGCATACCCCTCTACGTCATTCTCCACCACCATCCTCGATACCATCATTCCCTCCCTCCGTTTCCTGCAATTTTGCAACACACATGCCGATGGCCTATCACCCCATAGAGCCTCCTCAAGCCCACCACGTAATTGAATTGCATCAAAACGCTCATTTTGCAGTACACGCAGCCTATCCTTAAGTTCCTCCATCTCGACCATATGGCGACCAGACCTACCCTCACAACAAAGCCCCAGCTGTCCCTCCAAATACTTCTCCAGACCATACCTCCACTGCGCTTCCTCCTGTCCCCTTACCCTATAGAATTTTCTGATAGCTGGCTTAGCCACCCCTTCCCACCACCCTACCACATCTTCCACCACTTTCCCTTGCACCCACATACACTCCCACCACTTCTCAAAGCATGCCCTACCCTCCTCTCCATCCAAAAGCCGCACATTTAATTTCCAATGACCCGAATACCACCTTACCATCCCTCCCATGCCAGTTCCACCACAACCCTCTGTGGTCAGAAACCCCACGTCCACACACCTCACCTCCCTACATCCACAGCCCGAGACACGTAAATTTATCAAGGCGAGCAGCGTAGCCTCTTCTAATAAATGTGTGGTCCACCTTCCAGCCACCTCCCACCACATCTACAACCCCAGCACTCCCCAAAACGTCCCTCAACACTCCCAATTCACAACCCGCCCCTCTCGGCTCCACATCCTTCTTCCTAATAATACTGTTCCAATCACCCCCTATCACCCCTACCTCTGCCATACCTCCCAAGAAAAAAATCAACTGATCCCTTACAAAATCCTCCTTGATCCTTCTACTGCTCCCAGCCGGCAAATATACCCCACAAACGTCACCCTCACACCTCCCCAGTCCCCATCGACCTTCACCACCCTCCCCTCCTCCCATGCCAAAAGCTGAAAGGGGCTATTTTCGTTCACTACTACCGCTGCACCATCCTTGAACTTACCCGAACACCCCGCATACACTCTATACCCAGGCAGCAAAAGATCTCTTCCATAGTTATAGTTATGTTCCTGCAAAACGCCACATCAATCGCCAAACGTCTTAGAGTCCCCACTACCCACGATCTTCTCACTTCATCCTTCAGCCCATTAACGTGAGGCACCTGAAAATGCTAGAGGTGGTTTTTCCTTAGATCTTCCATCCCTGATTGATGCCTGTTTTCCAGTCCCAAGACCTTTAACCAGGGACCTCTTACCCCTCGTCTCACTCACACCATCTACAATCTTGGAAGTCTGACGAGGCCTCAACCAATACCTTTTTACCGGTCCCTTGACCAGGAGTCAGGACGTCATCCTCCTCACTCCCCATCGACCTCTTGCGAGAATCACTACTAACCTCCATATCCAACCTCTCATCCTCCTGATGCACTGACACTTGCACCTCTTGCACATTCAAGTGTAAATCCTCCAGACCATCTTCCCCCAGTGTACCCACTTCACCCAATAACCCACCACCAGGGCTCACAGAACCCTCAAGCACTCTCCCTTGGGTACTGTCCAACAGTCCCTGCAATACCTCAGGCAAAACTGCCTCCAAACCCACATCCAATGTCAATTCCTCTTGCACAAGACGTTCCTCACACACTTCCACTCCCTGCGACTGTACCGGCAGGGTCGAACACACGTCCACTGTTCCCTGTACTATGTCACTCCACTTTCCCACTGATGCCACATCACTGTCACTCCTCACTTCCTCAGGCACACCCTGGTCCATCCCAGGGTGTCTCCCGAATGGTCAGTCATCCCTGTCGCCTCTCACACTCAAAAGCAATATGCTCATAAGAGTCACAAAGTCTACAAGTACGCCTTTGCCCAGCGTAAGTCACATAAACCTGTGACCTAAACTCTTCCAACACCACATAAGATGGAATAGGCTTCCGTAAAGTCATCTTCAAGTTGAAAGACCCTTCTGGGACTCCTGCATAAAAACCATCTGTCCACCTTCCCATAGCTGCATAATGTATCACACCATACACCGAAAATGCAGCTCTACATCCTGCTCCGCGCTTCGAATGGCAAATTCCTAATCTTGATCCAGTGTAACGTCCCGAAGACATCCTTGAGCTTTACCTCCACTGCAGCAGTCACAGGAAGGCAAACTTCTTCATACTTTTCCACAAGTTTGTCGTATACAGCCGCCGTGTTAAGCTTTATGAATATCCTTGCACTCCCATTTAATGCAATGCCATAAATGTCTCCATGTTCAACTCCATAAACGTCTCTGATAATAGCTGGCAGCAAAACTCCGGCATTGGTAGGATAAATGGCTCCTTTTACCAATTCAACACAGACAGTGTTAATACGCCAACGATACAACTCCACCATTTTGCTGCTTGAAGAAAACTGTGTCACTCCACAAGTTCCCACCAGAGGCCACTGGTCGTTGGATGCGCCAAGTGCAAACTCAGGAACAACTGCGCAAGACAACCTCCCGGCCCGAGATCGAAGAGGTGCATTAACGATTTTGCCTATTGCAATGTTATAAGATACCACTGACCTTAACATTAATGATAAAAAATCAACAGAGAAAACTCTTTACTTTTGACTAGATCATTATTCATCACTAAGTCATGTATCAGTTATTGTGTTAAGAACTCGTGTGGTTTTCATATGAAAAAGACTTTTTAGTTTCTCTCAGATATTGACATTAAATCGATGAAGCAAGTCAGACCTTCGTACTCCCCTGTCTTCAGTGCAGTTTATGACGGCCTCCGAGACCTGACAGTCACACCTGTTTCACTAGTGACTTCTTAACCTGGATGTTATGTTACGTAGTAACATTGTGCATATATAACAGTAAATTACATGAAGTACGTCTAAAAATTATTACAGAAGATATATACTAGAAATACAAACATGTATAAGGAAGCAATAATCAAAGCCGGAACATGGCCTTGGGGCTTACTAGTGAAAGGCTGTCAAATACTTGGCATATTTCCTTACAACTTGTCTGAGACAGAGACTCATTGCTGTTATAAGTTCAGCATTAAGCTTCTCCTCTGGGGTGTCTTCGCACAATTAGGACACATGTCAATGAACTTCTTATATTTTAAGAAAATGGTCGTTCCATATTATAAAAATGACATAGGAAGTAAAACATATGTTGTTTCATGCATGTCATTAGACATCTCTGTGTGTGTTGTGATGCTCTCTATGTATGCTAAGAGTAAGAAGCTTGCAAATATATTTGAGAATCTCTCGATGATCTTAGAAAATAGTGAGCGAGCCGAACGAAAGCCAATACTACCGATAATTCTGATATGTGCAGTCCCTTTCTCCTTGGTTTTCAATATAATGCAATTGCAAATGAACTCAGTCATCGAAGTTTGTAGTCATTTATTCTGGGACATCTATACTTGCCTTGCTTGGAGTGTACCGCTGGAAGTCTATATACTGACACTCAAGGTGCTCGTCAAACATCTGCTTCTTGAGGTAGAGAGAGCTCTCAAAACTTCCTTCGCTGAACTCTCTCAATCGTCCACCTATCCCGCTATTCACTCAACAGAAAATTTATGTGCTGGTCATACCCAAGAAATAATAAATACCTTATGTGGCATAGAGTTCAAGATTCATAAGGTGAGTACTTGAACGCGAACTTATATATATATATATATATATTATATATATATATATATATATTATAGAGATCTCACAGGTAAGGACCCACTAGGGGTGAGGGGGAAGTGGGGACAGACGAAGAATAGCCGGTGAGAGGAAGAACTGCAGTAGAAGAGAAAGAGTCAGGACTAAACCCAACTGTTTGTGGGGTAAACCCGTTGCAGAACTTGCGGTATTGGCTTAAATAGCAACGCTCACCTTGCCATATAAGACAAGCGAAAATTTGTGTATGCAATATTCGCGAAAATCATTCTGAACATAAGAAAATATATTTCATTGTGTTTATTATTAAATTAATGTTAATCGTATCTAAAATATATTTAGTTGTTAGCTAAATTAAATTGCGCTTGTTGAATAGGTTAGGTAGGTTTTCAAAGTTTTCTTGGTACAAAATTATATTTACATTAACATAAATGAAAAATATATCTTTAAACGTATAGAGAAATTTTAGAAAGGACTTATTTTAATGAGTTCTTGCTAATTGACCAGTTTTACCTAATCAGCACGATATATATATATATATATATATATATATATATATATATATATATATATATATATATATATATATAGGTAAAACTGATCAATTAGCAAGAACTCATTTAAAATTAATTCCTTTCTAAAATTTTCTCTTATACGTTTCAAGATATATTTTTTTAATTAATGTTAATGTAAAAATTATTAATTTTGTACCAAAAGAACCTTAGAAAACTTACCTAACATTATTATAACAGGCGCAATTTAATTTAGCCTAATCTAACTAAATATATTTTAGATAATTTTACAATAATTTAATAAACAAACACAATGAAATATATTTTCTTCGTTAGGTTCAGAATGATTTTTGCGAAATTATTGCATACACAAATTTTCGCTTGCCTTATTCGGCAAGAAGAGCGATGCTATTTAAGCCAAAATCG
>WNWK01011976.1:0-35000 GCA_009830355.1 Cherax destructor
GCATAGTGATCACAGCATAGTGATCACAGGCTTTCCTCGTGCAGGTAGGCTCTCTGACACCTGCTCCTTCAGCGCTTTATCTAGCTGAGCGAAACGTTGTCCCCATCAGAGCATGCTGTGAAACGTGCCCCTCTTTCAGAACTGTCAGTGGGTACCCAGGTCGGGGCCAGCAAGCCAGCAACTGGGCTTGAGGGATGCCAATCCCTCAAGCCCAGTTGCTATACCTACTCCTGCAACTGCTTACGTTATCTGCTTCCACCGCTACGCATGGGCAGGGAGGTGATCTGATGTGGTTGTGTCAGAGTCTTAGGTCATACGGATTTCCATTATTGATCGCCATCTTTGTTTACTGTTCGTTGGTGCGTGAAATTCTCGGATATTGTGGCCACTAAATGCTCCATAAATTCTACTAAGTCTTACTAAAATACTCCATAAGTCTTACTGAAATGCTCCATAAGTCTTAATACAGTGCCCACAAATTCTACAAAGATGCTCCATAAGTCTTACAAAAAAAAGAAATTCTACAAAATGCTGCACAATTCTTACAAAAATGCTCCCCCAATTTTGCTCTACAAATCCCACAAAAAGTGCTCCACAAATCCTATAAAAATGCTCCAAAAAATCCTATAAAAATGCTCCACAAATCCCCCCAAAATTATGCAGAATTACCACAAAATTCGCTTCACAAATCACACGATAAATGCTCCACAAATTCCCCAAGTAAACAAATTCTTCACAAATCTCAAAAAACAATATGCTCCACAAATCCCCCAGTAAACACAAGCTCCACAAATCATGCGCCTACAAATCATGCCAGAAACAAATTCAACACAATTCACACAATCGTTCGTTGCAAATACAAGAAACAATTATTCAAGACCCTCCAATTCACATAGAGATTTGTAATATAGAATTATTAAAAACAAAATACCTTAATGCTGTTATTTGTTCAATGTTCAGTTTAATGTTAGATCTGTTCAATGTTCAGTTTAATGTTATATCTGCTCAATGTTCAGTTGTCTGTTCAATGCTGTAATCTGCTCAATATTCAGTTGTCTGTTCAATGCTGTAATCTGTTCAATGTTCAGTTGTCTATTCATTGCTTTTCGTTCAATATTCAATTGCTTGTTCAATGTTGCTGTCTGTCTGTTCAGCGCTTAATTATCTGTTCACTGCTGTTGTCTGTTCGTTGTTGTTGTATGTTTAATTGACTGTTCAATGCTGCTAAATCTTGAATGTTCAGTCTTATGTTCAATGCTGTTATCTGTTTAGTGTTCAACTATCTATTCAATACCATTATCAATTTTTAGAGTGAACAAAAGTCACAGCTTGCAAAATAAGCTCTCCTGGGCACGTTTCGCCCTGTGTAGAGTCGCCTTATCACGAACTGATAGCGCTCTAGGGGCGAAACGTTGCCCCTAGCAAGAGTGTAATCCGAAACGTGTGCCGCGTCTTGACTCATGTTGGAAATACATGTGCATTCAGTGAACTTTATTTCGATTGCTGAATTTCAGAAAAGCCAGAGACATATGTCTGAGTTCGCTGCTTAAAAATGAGAAGTCGTGAGGCATTAACAGCCTCGTTTAGTCCCGATGTTTCTCTTTTATTCTTTGTGGATATTTTTTTTTTTGGTTCGTTTGTATGACTTTGTGATTTGTTGCCATTTTTTTTATAAGTTTGTTGCGGCCGTGTGTGTGTATGTATTGTATGTTTGTGTTGCTGTGTTTAGAAGTGTGTGTGTTGCATGTTTGTGTTCCATCGTTTAGATGCGTATTGTATAATTTTGTTTGAACGTTCAGATGTGTGTCTCATATTTGTGTTGCAGCGTTTAGAAGTGTGTGTCTCATATTTGTGTTGCAGCGTTTAGAAGTGTGTGTCTCATATTTGTGTTGCAGCATCTCTCTGTCTCAGCAAGGGAAAGGTACCTTGATTCTGGGGAAGGACTCTTGATATATTGAATCTGATTCACTCTTCCCTTCGTATTGATTATTCCATATTATCTAACATTTTCCAGGCAGTTTGATTCCTACAAATTGAATGTTTACCAGTGAATGTGAAGATATTATAATGTAATGTTTACCAGTGAATGTGAAGATATTATAATGTAATGTTTACCAGTGAATGTGAAGATATTATAATGTAATGTTTACCAGTGAATGTGAAGATATTATAATGTAATGTTTACCAGTGAATGTGATGATATTATAATGTAATGTTTACCAGTGAATGTGAAGATATTATAATGTAATGTTTACCAGTGAATGTGATGATATTATAATGTAATGTTTACCAGTGAATGTGAAGATATTATAATGTAATGTTTACCAGTGAATGTGAAGATATTATAATGTAATGTTTACCAGTGAATGTGAAGATATTATAATGTAATGTTTATCAGTGAATGTGAAGATATTATAATGTAATGTTTACCAGTGAATGTGAAGATATTATAATGTAATGTTTACCAGTGAATGTGAAGATATTATAATGTAATGTTTATCAGTGAATGTGAAGATATTATAATGTAATGTTTACCAGTGAATGTGAAGATATTATAATGTAATGTTTACCAGTGAATGTGATGATATTATAATGTAATGTTTAACAGTGAATGTGAAGATATTATAATGTAATGTTTATCAGTGAATGTGAAGATATTATAATGTAATGTTTACCAGTGAATGTGATGATATTAAAATGTAATGTTTACCAGTGAATGTGAAAATTATAATGTAATGTTTACTAGTGAATGTGATGATATTATAATGTAATGTTTACCAGTGAATGTGATGATATTATAATGTAATGTTTACCAGTGAATGTGAAAATTATAATGTAATGTTTACCAGTGAATGTGAAGATATTATAATGTTTACCAGGGAATGTGAAGATATTATAATGTAATGTTTACCAGTGAATGTGATAATATTATAATGTAATGTTTACCAGTGAATGTGATGATATAATGATTCAGGCTGCAATACTTCCCACGTGAGTCTTTATGGTCATTGCAAGGCTTGTGTCAACATCAATTGAAGATGAGGTTAGGCTGTAGGAAAAAGGTCAGGTGATGATACAGCAGTGACCAGCACTGATCATACAGCAGTGACCAGCAGTGATCATACAACAGTGACCAGCAGTGATCATACAACAGTGACCAGCAGTGATCATACACCAGTGACCAGCGGTGATCATACAGTAGTGACCAGCAGTGATCATATAGTAGTGACCAGCAGTGACCATACAACAGTGAACATACAGCAGTGACCAGCACTGATCATACAGCAATGACCAGCAGTGATCATACAGCAGTGACCAGCAGTGATCATACAGTAGTGACCAGCAGTGATCATACAGTAGTGACCAGCAGTGACCATACAGCAGTGACCAGCAGTGATCATACAGCAGTGACCAGCAGTGATCATACAGCAGTGACCAGCACTGATCATACAGTAGTAACCAGCAGTGATCATACAGAAGTGACCAGCAGTGATCATACAGCAGTGACCAGCAGTGATCATACAGCAGTGACCATACAGCAGTGACCAGCACTGATCATACAGTAGTAACCAGCAGTGATCATACAGAAGTGACCAGCAGTGATCATATAGTAGGGACCAGCAGTGACCATACAGCAGTGACCATACAGCAGTGACCATACAGCAGTGACCAGCACTGATCATACACCAGTGACCAGCAGTGATCATACAGTAGTGACCAGCAGTGATCATACAGCAGTGACCAGCAGTGATCATACACCAGTGACCAGCAGTGATCATACAGTAGTGACCAGCAGTGATCATACAGTAGTGACCAGCAGTGATCATACACCAGTGACCAGCAGTGATCATACAGTAGTGACCAGCAGTGACCAGCAGTGATCATACAGTAGTAACCAGCAGTGATCATACAGTAGTAACCAGCAGTGATCATACACCAGTGACCAGCAGTGATCATACAGTAGTAACCAGCAGTGATCATACAGTAGTAACCAGCAGTGATCATACAGTAGTGACCAGCAGTGATCATACAGTAGTGACCAGCAGTGATCATACAGTAGTAACCAGCAGTGATCATACAGTAGTGACCAGCAGTGATCATATAGTAGTGACCAGCAGTGACCATACAGCAGTGACCATACAGCAGTGACCAGCACTGATCATACACCAGTGACCAGCAGTGATCATACACCAGTGACCAGCAGTGATCATACAGTAGTGACCAGCAGTGATCATACAGTAGTGACCAGCAGTGATCATACACCAGTGACCAGCAGTGATCATACAGTAGTGACCAGCAGTGATCATACAGCAATGACCAGCAGTGATCATACAGTAGTAACCAGCAGTGATCATAGAGCAGTGACCAGCAGTGATCATACAGTAGTGACCAGCAGTGATCATACAGCAGTGACCATACAGCAGTGACCAGCACTGATCATACAGTAGTAACCAGCAGTGATCATACAGAAGTGACCAGCAGTGATCATACAGCAGTGACCAGCAGTGATCATACAGCAGTGACCATACAACAGTGACCAGCACTGATCATACACCAGTGACCAGCAGTGATCATACACCAGTGACCAGCAGTGATCATACAGTAGTGACCAGCAGTGATCATACACCAGTGACCAGCAGTGATCATACAGTAGTGACCAGCAGTGATCATACAGCAGTGACCATACAGCAGTGACCAGCACTGATCATACAGTAGTAACCCGCAGTGATCATACAGAAGTGACCAGCAGTGATCATACAGCAGTGATTAGCAGTGATCATACAGCAGTGACCAGCAGTGATCATACAGCAGTGACCAGCAGTGATCATACAGCAGTGACCAGCAGTGATCATACAGCAGTGACCAGCAGTGATCATACAACAGTGACCAGCAGTGATCATACAGCAGTGACCATACAGCAGTGACCAGCACTGATCATACAGTAGTAACCAGCAGTGATCATACAGAAGTGACCAGCAGTGATCATACAGTAGTAACCAGCAGTGATCATACAGAAGTGACCAGCAGTGATCATACAGCAGTGACCAGCAGTGATCATACAGCAATGACCAGCAGTGATCATACAGCAGTGACCATACAGCAGTGACCAGCACTGATCATACAGTAGTAACCAGCAGTGATCATACAGCAGTGACCAGCAGTGATCATACAACAGTGACCAGCAGTGATCATACAGTAGTGACCAGCAGTGATCATACAACAGTGACCAGCAGTGATCATACAGTAGTGACCAGCAGTGATCATACAGTAGTGACCAGCAGTGATCATACAACAGTGACCACCAGTGACCATTCAACAGTGACCAGCAGTGATCATACAGCAGTGACCAGCAGTGATCATACAGCAGTGACCAGCAGTGTCATACAGCAGTGACCAGCAGTGATCATACAACAGTGACCAGCAGTGATCATACAGTAGTGACCAGCAGTGATCATACAACAGTGACCAGCAGTGATCATACAACAGTGACCAGCAGTGATCATACAGCAGTGACCAGCAGATAGTCAGGCTACAGTTTCTGAGTCAGAGAGTGGAACAACACTTTGGATGACTGACATTAAAAGCAGAGTTCTCCAGGAGTAATAATGTGGTATCACATGACTGCCAGTTTGTTGACTGGTGTGTCTGAAGGCAGCGAGCAACTCCTCGCTCATAGAAGACAGTCATCTGTATAAACCTGGCAGTCATCTGTGTAAACCTGGCAGTCATCTGTGTAAACCTGGCAGTCATCTGTGTAAACCTGGCAGTCATCTGTGAAGGCCTGACAGTCACTGAGTAGGCCTATTAGTCATTTGTGTAGGTCTGGCAGTCACTGTGCAGTCCTGGCAGTCACTGTGTAGTCCTGGAAGTCACTGTGTAAGACTGGCAATCACTGTGTAGGCCTGGAAGTCACTGTGTAGGTCTGAAAATCAATATGTAGGCCTAGAAGTCACTGTGTAGGCCTGGCAGTCGCTGTGTAAGTCTAGCAGTCACTGTGTAGTCCTGGAAGTCACTGTGTAGATCTGGGAATCAATATGTAGGCCTAGAAGTCACTGTGTAGGCCTGGCAGTCGCTGTGTAGGCCTGGCAGTCACTGTGTAAGTCTGGCAGTCACTGTGTAGGTCTGGCAGTCATTGTGTAGGTCTGGCAGTCACTGTGTAGGTCTGGCAGTCACTGTGTAGTCCTGGCAGTCACTGTGTAGTCCTGGCAGTCATTGTGTAGGTCTGGCAGTCACTGTGTAGGTCTGGCAGTCACTGTGTAGGTCTGGCAGTCACTGTGTAGGCCTGGCAGTCACTGTGTAGGCCTGGCAGTCACTGTGTAGTCCTGGCAGTCATCTGTGTAGGTCTGGCAGTCACTGTGTGGTCTGGCAGTCACTGTGTAGGCCTGGCAGTCACTGTGTAGGCCTGGCAGTTACTGTGTAGGCCTGGCAGTCACTGTGTAGGCCTGGCAGTCACTGTGTAGGCCTGGCAGTCACTGTGTAGGCCTGACAGTCACTCTGTAAGTCTGGCAGTCACTGTGTTGGTCTAGCAGTCACTGTGTAGTCCTGGCAGTCACTGTGTAAGTATGGCAGTCACTGTGTAGTCCTGGCAGTCACTGTGTAGTCATGGCAGTCACTGTGTAAGTCTGGCAGTCACTGTGTAGTCATGGCAGTCACTGTGTAAGTCTGGCAATCACTGTGTAAGTCTGGCAGTCACTGTGTAAGACTGGCAGTCACTGTGTAAGTCTGGCAGTCACTGTGTAGTCATGGCAGTCACTGTGTAGTCCTGGCAATCACTGTGTAAGTCTGGCAGTCACTGTGTAGTCCTAGCAGTCACTGTGTAAGTATGGCAATCACTGTGTAAGTCTGGCAATCACTGTGTAAGTTTGGCAGTCACTGTGTAAGTCTGGCAGTCACTATGTAAGTCTGGAAGTCACTGTTTAATTCTGGCAATCACTGTGTAAGTCTGGCAGTCACTGTGTAGTCCTGGCAGTCACTCTTTAAGTCTGGCAGTCACTGTTTAAGTCTGACAATCACTGTGTAAGTCTGGCAATCACTGTGTAAGTCTGGCAATCACTGTAGTCCTGGCAGTCACTGTGTAGTCCTGGCAGTCACTGTGTAGTCCTGGCAGTCACTGTGTAAGTCTGGCAGTCACTGTGTAGGCATGGAAGTCACTGTGTAGGCCTGGAAATCACTGTGTAGGCCTGAAAGTCACTGTGTAGGCCTGGAAGTCACTGTGTAGGCCTGGAAATCACTCTGTAGGCCTGGAAGCCACTGTGTAGGCCTGGAAGCCACTGTGTAGGCCTAGAAATCACTGTGTAAGCCTAGAAGTTACTGTGTAGTAGCCCATTAGTTGACCTTTGGTAACCTTTAGAAAGCTTTGTGTTGTTTTGGCTTGTGTAGTAACCTTTGCAAGTCTGTTCTACCAGACTTCAGTTTTTTTGAGAAACGACTATTGAATGTATGCAGTGAGGTAGAGGGGGCTGGGGATATTGGATACAGGGATACCTTCATGGATCATTGAAGGAGCAGCAGCAGTTACAACAACAACAACAGCAGGAGCAGCAGCAACAATAACAACAGCAACAGCAGGAGCAGCAGCAACAACAACAACAGCAACAGCAGGAGCAGCAGCAGCAATAACAACAGCAACAGCAGGAGCAGCAGCCACAACAACAACAGCAACAGCAGGAGCAGCAGCAGTAACAACAACAACAACAGCAGGAGCAGCAGCAACAATAACAACAGCAACAGCAGGAGCAGCAGCAGTAACAACAACAACAACAGCAGGAGCAGCAGCAACAATAACAACAGCAACAGCAGGAGCAGCAGCAACAACAACAACAGCAACAGCAGGAGCAGCAGCAGCAATAACAACAACAACAACAGGAGCAGCAGCAGTAACAACAACAACAACAGCAGGAGCAGCAGCAGTAACAACAACAACAACAGCAGGAGCAGCAGCAACAACAACAACAACAACAACAGCAGGAGCAGCAGCAGCAATAACAACAACAACAACAGGAGCAGCAGCAGCAACAACAACAACAACAGCAGGAGCAGCAGCAGCAATAACAACAACAACAGCAGGAGCAACTGCAGCAGCAGCAAAAACATAGCTGGATCAGCAGCAGCAGGAGCAGGAGCAACAGCAGGAGCAGCAGCAGCAACAACAACAGAAGCAGCAGTAACAGCAACAACAGGAGACGCAGCAGCATCTACAGCAACAACTACAGCAGGAGCAGAAACAGCAGCAACAACAACAACAACAGCAGGAGCAGCAGCAGCAACAACAACAGCAGGAGCAGCAGCAGCAACAACAGCATCAGCTTCAGCGACAACAACAGAAGCAGCAGGAGCAACAGCAGCAGTAACAGCAACAGCACCAGCAGCTGGAGACTGACTTACCAAAACACAACCTTGCTGACACTGCAGCAGCATCCCTCAGGCCACATCTCACGCCTCCTTTACCCTGATTTTCATCTCCTTCGCCTACGTTCCTCGTCTGATGCTCCCTTCTCTCCTCTCCGCTTTATACATGCTCTTAGCCAGATTAGGACCGTATCATTGTGTATAATGATTTAGTACACCTCCATTATACCTTACAATGTAGACTGTGATCTTCGAAATGATGTTTTGACTCTCGGTCGCCTAAAATCTTTTCTTTTGACAAAGAGTTTCTCTCAGTTTCTACACACCGAAGTGGGATTATATATCATCTCCACTGAAGATCAGGTATCATCTCCACTGAAGATCAGGTATCATCTCCACTGAAGATCAGGTATCATCTCCACTGAAGATCAGGTATCATCTCCACTGAAGATCAGGTATCATCTCCACTGAAGATTTCAACAAATAATATCGACCCCCTTCACGTTATATAAGACTGACTCACGTTGCAACTGCACGCTGATTGCGACATTACTTATCATGAAATACTTTACCCACTAATGCTGCAGTTTACTCATGATTGCCAACCATCTGTGCAAGACTTCTAGTACAAAGGCTGGGCTTCATGAATTCTGCTGGAATGCATGCCACTTGTACACTTTGAATTTGAAGGACATTTAGAGCATTCTTTGATGAATAAGGCATGTGTGAAACACTAGGGAACCTTTATTACTGAAATGATTCGCTAGTTCAGCAGGCTGCTTCAGTCCAATAGGGGCGAAGATAACACTGGAAACAGTATGAAGAAATTTTGAGGGGATCAGTCCCTCAGCCTTGATAAAAGAAGGTCAGTCCCTCAGCTTTGATAAGAGGTGATCAGTCCCTCAGCTTTGATAAGAGGTGATCAGTCAATCAGCTTTCATAAGAGGTGATCAGTCCCTCAGCATTCTTCTCCAGGTTGAGGGACTGACCACCTCAAAACTACGTCTTCAAGGGTGATAGACTGACTACATCGTCTTTACCTCTCTACTGCTGCTGCTGCCTCTTCTATAGTCGACTGAAGAAGCCTATTGTGTAGGCGAAGCGTTTCGGAATAAAGACACGTATCTGTTTCACATATACCATGATAGTTACATAGCGGGATCGAGAGCCAGCTAGCTTTGCCTGTCATGTTCCATTCCATAGAGAGGATTTTATACGACGTTGCAATCTTTCAGCTTGAGCTGGAAGATCAACAGTTTCAAAGGGACTGTGAGTTTCAGATTTGCACATTTAAGAGGCTTTAATTCCAGTGACGGACTCTTGACTTAGGCGCAGTGAAGCCACCCTCCTCCTCTTTGCATCAAATCCGATTACCTCCTATTCCTCTTGCGTTTTATAGCCCCTGTGTGCTTAGCGCTTCCTCGTGAATATAATAATAATTGAGACCCAGGAGCTAAAGGTCAACAAAGTCTCACACACACACTGTAACAATATGTTAGGACGAGTTGGCTCTCTTCTTACGGTTCTAGGGAATGGTGAAACTTGTCGGGCGACACCGGTGGGTTCATGTGACTTGCTTACTGCAGGAGGCAGCACATCAGAACTTCAGCAATAAAACAGCATAACTGTGAGCAGTACCTCCACTGCGATGCCCTCCCACTGAGTGGCTCAAGCAAACACTGCACGCCTGCACTCTGGCCACTGCAAGTGCAACACCACCTCACAAGCCCAAGACAATAATTTAAAACAAGTACTAAAGTCTGGCGTTCCTGAAATCTGTGTCGGAGACATAGAAATTGTTATGGGTAAAAGCACTCTCTAACATCTATGGAGGGACACATGTAGACTTCATGTGTCCAAGAAATGTGTCTCCATACATTTATATCGTAAGGGAGAACCTCGAAGTAACTACTGCGCCACTAAAGGAATAACTTGGAAATACCTCCTTCGTTCATATAGATATTTGATACCTTAAATGTGGAAGTATTTAGGCCATCCCAGAAAACTGAAAAAAAATGTTAGAAAAACAATGTAATTTTGTTTTTAAATAAAATATACTTGTTCTTAATTACAAATAAACATTAGCATAAATAAGTTACCTATTAAAACATTTATACACTCTTTAGTAATATAACCTTTACTAGTCACACACGGAGATGCTGGGTTTATCAGAAGGTAGAGTGGTTTATGTTTTATTTAAGCGTTAGTTCATGATCGAGAAATGTGTTGAAAAGGATATCATAACAAGTACCTCATTCCAGGATATTCCAGACACCCGCCTCATGACGTAGTGCATGACCTGGCTGACGCACACAAGACACGAACACTTTAAAAAAGATGCAGCTTACTGAAATTATGATCTGGAAAGATGCACCGAACCTAAGTTCTAATTTCCTTTTAAGTAACATACATGCCTAGGTCACCCCTCACTGGTCACAGCTGGGGGAATTCCCACAATGTAACTATTTTGTAGATATAGACAACCACGATTTGGGGTACGTAATTCTTATATAAAAATGCCACACACTGCAGTTGTACTTAATGACGTTAAGTAATGAAAAAAAAAATTCGAACAAATGGGGTTCAAGAAGTCCTTGGAAGATAGTTAAAAATCAATTTTCCAAACTTAAAGAACTGGAAATCGGCCTTAGATCTTGCAAGGTCTGTCGTGTGCTCCTCCTGGGAAGTAAGAAGCCAATAAGGTTAGTCTCCGACATTCCCTCCCTGGTATCGGATATCCCTCACGCCTGTTAATGGCTTCCAGGGACACCAATATTGGCGTCTGCACCACCGGACAACTTTTATTTTCCGTCTTGACTCTCTCCCTCCCACCAGAATATTTCTTTTCTCTCCTCTCAAATTCATCTCTTTTGAAGCTGTGTGTAGTATTTTGGACAGTCTCCCCCAACACATGGTTGGCTTCTATTTCGTAAATCCATTCGTGATTTGATAATCGTTCCGGTTGGGCCGAAATATCATTTGGGATTTGTGGATTAGTTGTGAACTGTTAGAGCCGAGGTAATGCTATTTTTTTCTGAAATGCATTAAAAAAGGCTATTATTTCTAGAGTGAGCTTTTTCCAGCTCAGGATTGTAAAAGAGAAACGATCTTAGTGAAACGTTTCATATAGAATGTTATTCATATGTTTTTCATCTACATTATTTTCTTGAGTCCACAAATAAGTCATTATGAAGAATATATGTCGTAAAAGATTAGCTCTTGTTTGATGGGCATTGTGATGAGTGATCCTCCCTCATACACACCTTATTGATCCTCCCTCATACACACCTTATTGATCCTCCCTCATACACACCTTATTGATCCTCCCTCATACACACCTTATTGATCCTCCCTCATACACACCTTACTGATCCTTCCTCACCCACACCTTACTGATCCTCTCACACACACACACCTTACTGATCCTTCCTCACCCACACCTTACTGATCCTTCCTCACACACACCTTACTGATCCTCCCTCACCCACACCTTACTGATCCTCCCTCACTCACACCTTACTGATCCTCCCTCACCCACACCTTACTGATCCTCCCTCACCCACACCTTACTGATCCTCCCTCACCCACACCTTACTGATCCTTCCTCACCCACACCTTACTGATCCTCCCTCACCCACACCTTACTGATCCTTCCTCACTCACACCTTACTGATCCTTCCTCACCCACACCTTACTGATCCTTCCTCACACACACCTTACTGATCCTCCCTCACACACACCTTACTGATCCTCCCTCACACACACCTTACTGATCCTCCCTCACACACACCTTACTGATCCTTCCTCACACACACCTTACTGATCCTTCCTCACCCACACCTTACTGATCCTTCCTCACACACACCTTACTGATCCTTCCTCACACACACCTTACTGATCCTCCCTCACACACACCTTACTGATCCTCTCACACACACACCTTACTGATCCTCTCACACACACACCTTACTGATCCTTCCTCACACACACCTTACTGATCCTCTCACACACACACCTTACTGATCCTTCCTCACCCACACCTTACTGATCCTTCCTCACACACACCTTACTGATCCTTCCTCACACACACCTTACTGATCCTCTCACACACACACCTTACTGATCCTCCCTCACTCACACCTTACTGATCCTCCCTCACCCACACCTTACTGATCCTCCCTCACCCACACCTTACTGATCCTCCCTCACCCACACCTTGTGATCACCACCGTGAGATCGTGTGTTTATCTTAACCCGAGGATCCCATTGATCCTATCCTAAACTGCTGTCTCCTTTACAGCTGTTGCTGCTGCTGCTGTTGTTGCTCCTGCTGCTGTTGTTGCTGCTGCTGCTATTGCTACTGCTGTTGCTAATGTTATTGTTACTGCTGCTTTTACCTGCTGCTTCTACTCCTGTGTTCAGAAACTGCTGCTACTGCTGCTGCGTCTATTGTTGCTGCTACTGCTGCTGTGTCTGCTGTTGTTGATGCTGTTACTGCTGATGCTGGTTCTGTGGCTGCTACTGCTGATGATGTAAATTTCTATGGAGAGTATCTAGACTGCTGCTGCTGCTGCTGGTGTTGCTGTTCCTGCCTCTGCTGTTCTTGTTGTTGCTGCTGCTGCTTGCAGGTACTGCTTCTGCGGCTGCTGAAAGCAGATTCAAGGTGCTACTGATGTTGATTCTGTTATCACCTTCTGATGTTGCTGTTGCTGTTACTGTTGGTTCACCTGCTACTGTTGTTGCTGTTACTGTTGGTTCACCTGCTACTGTTGTTGCTGTTACTGTTGGTTCACCTGCTACTGTTGTTGCTGTTACTGTTAGTTCACCTGCTAATGTTGTTGCTGTTACTGTTGGTTCACCTGCTAATGTTGTTGCTGTTACTGTTGGTTCACCTGCTACTGTTGTTGCTGTTACTGTTGGTTCACCTGCTACTGTTGTTGCTGTTACTGTTAGTTCACCTGCTAATGTTGTTGCTGTTACTGTTGGTTCACCTGCTACTGTTGTTGCTGTTACTGTTGGTTCACCTGCTACTGTTGTTGCTGTTATTGTTGGTTCACCTGCTACTGTTGTTGCTGTTACTGTTGGTTCACCTGCTACTGTTGTTGCTGTTACTGTTGGTTCACCTGCTACTGTTGTTGCTGTTACTGTTGGTTCATCTGCTACTGTTGTTGCTGTTACTGTAGGTTCACCTGCTACTGTTGTTGCTGTTACTGTTGGTTCACCTGCTACTGTTGTTGCTGTTACTGTTGGTTCACCTGCTACTGTTGTTGCTGTTACTGTTGGTTCACCTGCAAATGTTGTTGCTGTTAATGTTGGTTCACCTGCTACTGTTGTTGCTGTTACTGTTGGTTCACCTGCTACTGTTGTTGCTGTTACTGTTCGTTCACCTGCTACTGTTGTTGCTGTTACTGTTGGTTCACCTGCTACTGTTGTTGCTGTTACTGTTGGTTCACCTGCTACTGTTGTTGCTGTTACTGTTGGTTCACCTGCTACTGTTATTGCTGTTACTGTTAATTCACCTGCTACTGTTGTTGCTGTTACTGTTGGTTCACCTGCTACTGTTGTTGCTGTTACTGTTGGTTCACCTGCTACTGTTGTTGCTGTTACTGTTGGTTCACCTGCTACTGTTATTACTGTTACTGTTGGTTCACCTGCTACTGTTGTTGCTGTTACTGTTGGTTCACCTGCTACTGTTGTTGCTGTTACTGTTGGTTCACCTGCTACTGTTGTTGCTGTTACTGTTGGTTCACCTGCTACTGTTGTTGCTGTTACTGTTGGTTCACCTGCTACTGTTGTTGCTGTTACTGTTCGTTCACCTGCTACTGTTGTTGCTGTTACTGTTGGTTCACCTGCTACTGTTGTTGCTGTTACTGTTGGTTCACCTGCTACTGTTGTTGCTGTTACTGTTGGTTCACATGCTACTGTTGTTGCTGTTACTGTTGGTTCACCTGCTACTGTTGTTGCTGTTACTGTTGGTTCACCTGCTACTGTTGTTGCTGTTACTGTTGTTCACCTGCTACTGTTGTTGCTGTTACTGTTGGTTCACCTGCTACTGTTGTTGCTGTACTGTTGGTTCACCTGCTACTGTTGTTGCAGTATACTACGGTTCACCTGCCACTGTTGTTCAGCTTACTGTTGGTTCACCTGCTACTGTTGTTGCTGTTACTGTTGGTTCACCTGCTACTGTTGTTGATGCTTCATCAAAAGATTATCATCATTATGACAAAGAATAAAAGGCATAATAATATAACACACGTCATCACACTACACACTACCACACAACACACTACCACACAACACACTACCACACAACACACTACCACACAACACACTACCACACAACACACTACCACACAACACACTCAACCACACACCACACACACTACCACACAACACACTACCACACAACACACTACCACACAACACACTACCACACAACACACTACCACACAACACACTACCACACAACACACTGCCACACAACACACTCCACAACTCAACACACTACCACACAACACACTACCACACAACACACTACCACACAACACACTACCACACAACACACTACCACACAACACACTACCACACAACACACTTCCACACAAACACACTACCACACAACACACTACCACACAACACACTACCACACAACACACTACCACCACACACCCACCCCTACCACACAACACACTACCACACAACACACTACCACACAACACACTACCACACAACACACTACCACACCATACCCCACAACACACCCACACAACACACTACCACACAACACACTACCACACAACACCTACCACAACACTACCACACAACACACTCCACACAACACACTACCACACAACACACTACCACACAACACACTACCACACAACACACTACCACACAACACACTACCACACAACACACTACCACACAACACACTACCACACAACACACTACCACACAACACACTACCACACAACACACTACCACACAACACACTACCACACAACACACTACCACACAACACACTACCACACAACACACTACCACACAACACACTACCACACAACACACTACCACACAACACACTACCACACAACACACTCCACACAACACACTCCACACAACACACTACCACACAACACACTACCACACAACACACTACCACACAACACACTGCCACACAACACACTACCACACAACACACTACCACACAACACACTACCACACAACACACTGCACACACACACTCCACACAACACACTACCACACAACACACTACCACACAACACACTGCCACACAACACACTACCACACAACACACTACCACACAACACACTACCACACAACACACTACCACACAACACACTACCACACAACACACTACCACACAACACACTACCACACAACACACTACCACACAACACACTACCACACAACACACTGCCACACAACACACTACCACACAACACACTACCACACAACACACTCCACACAACACACTACCACACAACACACTACCACACAACACACTACCACACAACACACTCCACACAACACACTACCACACAACACACTGCCACACAACACACTACCACACAACACACTACCACACAACACACTGCCACACAACACACTGCCACACAACACACTACCACACAACACACTACCACACAACACACTGCCACACAACACACTGCCACACAACACACTACCACACAAAACACTACCACACAACACACTCCACACAACACACTCCACCACTGCAACAACACTCCACACAACACACTACCACACAACACCCACAACTGCCACACAACACACTCCACACAACACACTACCACACAACACACTACCACACAACACACTGCCACACAACACACTCCACACAACACACTACCACACAACACACTGCCACACAACACACTCCACACAACACACTCCACACAACACACTACCACACAACACACACTAACCACACAACACACTGCCACACAACACACTGCCACACAACACACTGCCACACAACACACTACCACACAACACACTACCACACAACACACTGCCACACAACACACTACCACACAACACACTACCACACAACACACTACCACACAACACACTACCACACAAAACACTACCACACAACACACTACCACACAACACACTACCACAAAACACACTACCACACAACACACTACCACAAAACACACTATCACACAACACACTGCCACACAACACACTACCACACAACACACTACCACACAACACACTGCCACACAACACACTACCACACAACACACTACCACACAACACACTACTACACAACACACTGCCACACAACACACTACCACACAACACACTGCCACACAACACACTGCCACACAACACACTACCACACAACACACTGCCACACAACACACTACCACACAACACACTGCCACACTACCACACAACACACTGCCACACAACACACTACCACACAACACACTGCCACACAACACACTACCACACAACACACTACCACACAACACACTGCCACACAACACACTACCACACAACAACACAGCGTCAATAACCCCGCTAAAATCAGGCCAAAAGCCACATTCTTATAACTTTGTGGCACCTCTGGCACAACGAGTCTTATTGACTGAGAGATGAAAAGCGGAGTAAACTTTCTCAGCGCGACACCGATACTCTGAGGCTGAGAATGATGAGGAAGACTCAGCAGATGAGGTCATCCTGGAGCGACTGGCAGAGGTCTTGAGGCTGGGAATGATGAGGAAGACTCAGCAGATGAGGTCATCCTGGAGCGACTGGCAGAGGTCTTGAGGCTGGGAATGATGAGGAAGACTCAGCAGATTAGGTCATCCTGGAGCGACTGGCAGAGGTCTTGAGGCTGGGAATGATGAGGAAGACTCAGCAGATGAGGTCATCCTGGAGCGACTGGCAGAGGTCTCAACAAGTCAGAAATGGTCATGTATTTAGCTTTTGGAGATATAGAACATACAACAAATAACGATTTCTTTGGAGAGAAAATTTTGCAGAATATTTTGGTCCGTTTTGAACAATTAAGTCACAAATATTGTAAGAAAATAGTCCATCACTAACCAAAGCTTCATCTAACAATTCGCCTCTAAATGCAGTACTAATGACAGGTATGCCAGCGAAAGGTCTCGGTCAGATGACCAAAAGCTCCAACGGCGGATCATCATATAACTAAGATTGCGTCAGGAAACACTTGTCCTGTTATCTGACAAATATTAAAGTCTATGGTTGCAATTATAACCATAATTTTTGAAGAGATGAACCGGTAAGCCAGGGAAAGGCCTCGGTCAGGGGACTAAGTCCCGCGTCAGGGAACACTTATCTTGTTTCCTGACAAACATTATACCGTCCTACCTTACCTAAATGGAGTCTACCTGGAGGGTATTCCGGGGATCAACGCCCAAGTGGCCCGGTCCACGACCAGGCCTCCCGGTGGATCAGTGCCTGATCAACCAGGCTGTTACTGCTGGCCTCACGCAGTCCAGCTGGGGCTGGGGTCTAAGCTAAACTTACACACCATATTTACTACAAATCTTTAATTTTTACAGCTGTGAACCGGTGAGCCAGCGGAAGGCCTCGGTCAGATGACCAAAAGCTCCATTTGACTTAAGTCCTGCGTCAGGACTTAAGTCAACTTGCCTAAGCCAGCCTTCAAAAATTGGGAAGAAACCGTAGAGCACGCAATAAAAAAGTTTGTTGTTCTTGTTCTTTTTCGAAAACACTTGAGATTTGGTACACACATGAAGGACCAAGAGCAAGTGAGACGAACGTGACGTGATCGGGAAGGTGAGTCGCCCATTTACGATGATGAAAGAGACCAGGAAACGATGAGATAAGAGAGGAGAGACCAGGAGAGAAAGAGAGAGAAGTCATGACCTATAGGGAAAATAAATAAAAAGCCTTGGAGACGAAGAGAGGGAAAAATGGAGAATCCGGGAAAGAAAAAGAGAAGCCAAGAGATACAAGGAGATTAGAAGGAAAGACGTGCTAGATGAAGCAAAAAGAGAAACCAAGAGAGATAGAAAAAAAGGAGAGCAAAAAGAACCAAATGAGAAAGATTTCCAGGAGAAATAATGAAAGGTTGTCCTGAGCTATTTGTATCAGGTTAAGATGGCAAGAGAAACAAGAATAATTCACATCACATAATGTGACCTAGAATCTTGACTGGTAAGCCAGCGGAAACCTCAGTCGAGTGACCAAACGCGTCACACTGAGCTGGTCACCTTACAAGAGGTTCGTCAGGAGAAAATTCACCATTGATCCAGACTGAACAGCGTGTTCCCTTCCTTCCAAAAGTGCATCACTGGTACTGGAAGGAGGAGGCATGAGCTATGATATCTCAGGGAGCAGTTGGCTTGGCTTTGTTAAGTCTCTCTCCTGGTCTGAAGATAGCAGGCAGGAGAGGGGTGTGCAATCCTTCTGGTCTTGCATTGCAAGGGTGTCAGTTACAGCTGGAGGACCATAAAAGTGGTAATGGAGGTGCTGGTAATTGCCGACCACTGAGACCAACACATGTAAGCCAGTGGTCGCTAATGCTGTGGTCCATGTTAGGACCACTGGATATACACACCAGGAGGTAATAATGTCTCTCAGTGTATATACACTGAGATTTTATATTAATCCCTGTATCACGTATGGATATATTCTTGACTGGTGGTGACCAGGTGACATGTAGTCTTGAAAACCCTCGCGTAATCAATGGTCTTTAAGCCCAATTAACCAGCGATCCATCGGTTACACACACACACACACACACACACATACACACACACATACACACACACACACTATTACAAAGACCCGTGTCAGGTTGCTTTTCTGACCGAGTAAACTAACAGCATTCTGGTCTTTAAGGTAAATTCTTTTCGTAATGTTGTTGGTGAGTCTAAACACGTTTAGACTCAAGTGTAAGTGTGAGCGGGCAGTTGCAACGAGTGACCAGAGTGACCAGAGTGACCAGAGTGACCAGAGGAAAACGAATGGATGGGGGAAGTGTAATCCTGCTGTTATATTGACTCAAAGTCTGAAGTATTATGGAAAGTCTGGAGTATTATGGAAAGTCTGGAGTATTATGGAAAGTCCGGAGAATTGTGGAAACTCTGCAATATAATGGAAACTTTGCAATATAATGGAAAAGAACCCTTATGTACACCTTTGGATATTTATCGAAGGAAACATTTCGCCAGCCTGATGAAGCCACTCACTGAGGGCGAAACGTCTTATTTTAATAAATATCCTGAAATGGGTACAAGTGATTTTTTTCGTTATCACCATGCCATTTATAACTCGTTATCAGTATTATTAACGAATTTTTGCTAATGCCATTCTTGAAAAAGACACGTAAAGGCTTAGAAGCTACGTTTCACTACAGGTAACGAAGGCAGGTGTGGTGGCAGGTGTGGGTGCAGGTGTGGAGACAGGTGTGGTGGCAGGTGTGGGTGCAGGTGTGGAGACAGGTGTGGTGGCAGGTGTGGGTGCAGGTGTGGAGACAGGTGTGGTGGCAGGTGTGGGTGCAGGTGTGGAGACAGGTGTGGTGGCAGGTGTGGGTGCAGGTGTGGAGACAGGTGTGGGTGCAGGTGTGGAGACAGGTGTGGTGGCAGGTGTGGGTGCAGGTGTGGAGACAGGTGTGGTGGCAGGTGTGGATACAGAGTTGAGAGTTCTACCCTTTAAGCCTGTCTTTTCCAGGCTTATTTTACAAGACACACCTGCAGCACCAGGGTACCTTTACTGAGGAGGGGCGTTCAGCCCCTGGGTCTCGTTCAGCCCCTGGGTCTCGTTCAGCCCCTGGGTCTCGTTCAGCCTCTGGGTCTCGTTCAACCTCTGGGTCTCGTTCAGCCTCTGGGTCTCGTTCAGCCTCTGGGTCTCGTTCAGCCCCTGGGCCTCGTTCAGCCCCTGGGCCTCGTTCAGCCTCTGAGTCTCGTTCAGCCCCTTGGCCTCGTTCAGCCTCTGGGTCTCGTTCAGCCTCTGGGTCTCGTTCAGCCCCTGGGCCTCGTTCAGCCTCTGGGTCTCGTTCAGCCTCTGGGTCTCGTTCAGCCCCTGGGCCTCGTTCAGCCCATGGGTCTCGTTCAGCCTCTGAGTCTCGTTCAGCCTCTGGGTCTCGTTCAGCCTCTGGGTCTCGTTCAGCCTCTGGGTCTCGTTCAGCCCCTTGGCCTCGTTCAGCCCCTGGGTCTCGTTCAGCCCCTTGGCCTCGTTCAGCCCCTGGGTCTCGTTCAGCCCCTTGGTCTCGTTCAACCCCTTTGTCTCGTTCAGCCCCTTGGCCTCGTTCAGCCTCTGGGTCTCGTTCAGCCTCTGGGTCTCTTTCAGCCTCTGGGTCTCTTTCAGCCCCTGGGTCTCTTTCAGCCTCTGGGTCTCGTTCAGCCTCTGGGTCTCGTTCAGCCTCTGAGTCTCGTTCAGCCCCTGGATCTCTTTCAGCCTCTGGGTCTCGTTCAACCACTGGGTCTCTTTCAGCCTCTGGGTCTCTTTCAGCCCCTGGGTCTCTTTCAGCCTCTGGGTCTCGTTCAGCCCCTGGGCCTCGTTCAGCCCATGGGTCTCGTTCAGCCTCTGAGTCTCGTTCAGCCTCTGGGTCTCGTTCAGCCTCTGGGTCTCGTTCAGCCTCTGGGTCTCGTTCAGCCCCTTGGCCTCGTTCAGCCCCTGGGTCTCGTTCAGCCCCTGGGTCTCGTTCAGCCTCTGGGTCTCGTTCAGCCTCTGGGTCTCGTTCAGCCCCTTGGCCTCGTTCAGCCCCTGGGTCTCGTTCAGCCCCTTGGCCTCGTTTAACCCCTGGGTATCTTTCAGCCTCTGGGTCTCGTTCAGCCCCTGGGTCTCGTTCAGCCTCTGGGTCTCGTTCAGCCCCTGGGTCTCGTTCAGCCTCTGGGTCTCGTTCAGCCCCTTGGCCTCGTTCAGCCTCTGGGTCTCGTTCAGCCTCTGAGTCTCGTTCAGCCCCTGAATCTCTTTCAGCCTCTGGGTCTCGTTCAACCACTGGGTCTCTTTCAGCCTCTGGGTCTCTTTTGAGCCCCTGGGTCTCTTTCAGCCTCTGGGTCTCGTTCAGCCCCTGGGTCTCGTTCAGCCCATGGGTCTCGTTCAGCCTCTGAGTCTCGTTCAGCCTCTGGGTCTCGTTCAGCCTCTGGGTCTCGTTCAGCCTCTGGGTCTCGTTCAGCCCCTTGGCCTCGTTCAGCCCCTGGGTCTCGTTCAGCCCCTGGGCCTCGTTCAGCCCCTGGGTCTCGTTCAGCCCCTTGGTCTCGTTCAACCCCTTTGTCTCGTTCAGCCCCTTGGCCTCGTTCAGCCTCTGGGTCTCGTTCAGCCTCTGGGTCTCTTTCAGCCTCTGGGTCTCTTTCAGCCCCTGGGTCTCTTTCAGCCTCTGGGTCTCGTTCAGCCTCTGGGTCTCGTTCAGCCTCTGAGTCTCGTTCAGCCCCTGGATCTCTTTCAGCCTCTGGGTCTCGTTCAACCACTGGGTCTCTTTCAGCCTCTGGGTCTCTTTCAGCCCCTGGGTCTCTTTCAGCCTCTGGGTCTCGTTCAGCCCCTGGGCCTCGTTCAGCCCATGGGTCTCGTTCAGCCTCTGAGTCTCGTTCAGCCTCTGGGTCTCGTTCAGCCTCTGGGTCTCGTTCAGCCTCTGGGTCTCGTTCAGCCCCTTGGCCTCGTTCAGCCCCTGGGTCTCGTTCAGCCCCTGGGTCTCGTTCAGCCTCTGGGTCTCGTTCAGCCTCTGGGTCTCGTTCAGCCCCTTGGCCTCGTTCAGCCCCTGGGTCTCGTTCAGCCCCTTGGCCTCGTTTAACCCCTGGGTATCTTTCAGCCTCTGGGTCTCGTTCAGCCCCTGGGTCTCGTTCAGCCTCTGGGTCTCGTTCAGCCCCTGGGTCTCGTTCAGCCTCTGGGTCTCGTTCAGCCCCTTGGCCTCGTTCAGCCTCTGGGTCTCGTTCAGCCTCTGAGTCTCGTTCAGCCCCTGAATCTCTTTCAGCCTCTGGGTCTCGTTCAACCACTGGGTCTCTTTCAGCCTCTGGGTCTCTTTTGAGCCCCTGGGTCTCTTTCAGCCTCTGGGTCTCGTTCAGCCCCTGGGCCTCGTTCAGCCCATGGGTCTCGTTCAGCCTCTGAGTCTCGTTCAGCCTCTGGGTCTCGTTCAGCCTCTGGGTCTCGTTCAGCCTCTGGGTCTCGTTCAGCCCCTTGGCCTCGTTCAGCCTCTGGGTCTCGTTCAGCCCCTGGGTCTCGTTCAGCCTCTGGGTCTCGTTCAGCCTCTGGGTCTCGTTCAGCCCCTTGGCCTCGTTCAGCCCCTGGGTCTCGTTCAGCCCCTTGGCCTCGTTTAACCCCTGGGTATCTTTCAGCCTCTGGGTCTCGTTCAGCCCCTGGGTCTCGTTCAGCCTCTGGGTCTCGTTCAGCCCCTGGGTCTCGTTCAGCCTCTGGGTCTCGTTCAGCCCCTTGGCCTCGTTCAGCCTCTGGGTCTCGTTCAGCCTCTGGGTCTCGTTCAGCCCCTGGGTCTCGTTCAGCCTCTGGGTCTCGTTCAGCCCCTTGGCCTCGTTCAGGCCCTGGGTCTCGTTCAGCCCCTTGGCCTCGTTCAGCCCCTGGGTCTCGTTCAGCCCCTTGGTTTCGTTCAGCCTCTGGGTCTCGTTCAGCCTCTGGGTCTCGTTCAGCCTCTGGGTCTCGTTCAGCCTCTGAGTCTCGTTCAGCCCCTGGGTCTCCTTCAGCTTCTGGGTCTCGTTCAGCCTCTGGGTCTCGTTCAGCCCCTTGGCCTCGTTCAGCCCCTGGGTCTCGTTCAGCCCCTTGGCCTCGTTCAGCTTCTGGGTCTCGTTCAGCCCCTTGGCCTCGTTCAGCCCCTGGGTCTCGTTCAGCCCCTTGGTCTCGTTTAGCCCCTTGGTCTCGTTCAGCCCCTGGGTCTCGTTCAGCCAGAACACCTCAAAATTACCTCCATAAAGATTACCCAGATGTTTCGCTCATGTCTTATTCATCAGCACGTCTTTACTACATATCAAGATATAACTCACTAATAACCCGCACGTAGGAGAAAGGAGGAACTTACGGCAACGTTTCGGTCCAACTTGGACCATACAGAACGTTATTTTGTATATTGCCTTTTTGGTCTAATGATAAGACTGTTATTGTTGACTGATCAACCTGGCTGTTGGTGGGTTCAAATGGCGTTACCGCAGATTACAGTTAAGAAAAGAACAAGGTTTAATCCGGACCACGTTTCCCTCAGATCGAAACGTTGATCTGGACACTTGCTTCAGGGAGCGAGTGCTGAAGATACATATCTACGCCTCTGAAGAATGATTGGACACTGAAATATGTGATGGTTCTCAATCATACATTGGCACAAGTAGAGTCAAGTATGATACACACAATGAGGATTACATATTATTAATAATTCCTGGTTATACCAAAGTAATCCCTGAATTAGTCGAGATATTAGGATTTTTGTATATCAGAAATATGGTTAGGAAAAGGTCACACCGTACCGTGGCTGGAATAATTCGTTACTCTAACCCACAATACCCTGGCTGGAATAATTCACAACTAACCCACAATACCGTGGCTGGAACAACTCACAACTAAAACACAATACCGTGGCTGGAACAATTCACAACTAACCCACAATACCCTGGCTGGAACAACTCACAACTAAAACACAATACCGTGGCTGGAACAACTCACAACTAAAACACAATACCGTGGCTGGAACAATTCACAACTAACCCACAATACCGTGGCTGGAACAATCAACACCTTGATGATGGTCCAGAAGGGACCGAAACATCGTCCAAAGTTTCCACTGAATTGTGTTAAGTTGTGAAGAGTCAAAACAATTCTGTCTTTAGATGTTTACAAATTAGGTCAGGTTAGTTAAGGTTCGTCAGGAAAGAGGACAAGTATTTCCTGACGCGGGTCTTAGTCAGACGACGATCAACCGTTTGAGCTTTTGGTCATCTGACCGAGGCCTTCCGCTGGCTTACCGGTCCGCCCCTTTAAAAATTATGGTCATAATTATAACGACATCTTTATTGCAAATTATCACATGAAAAAATCCAGGAGGAGCTTCCACTAAGATACCACACCTTTCCAGGTTTATATTTTTTATACGCTTTTGCTCTCAGTATACACATGTCGTGGGGGTTCATGAGGAGATATTGAAGTAAGGAATACACGTTGGATGTCTGGAGGCGTATAATTATGAGAGTCTTGTAGGAGAAGGCCATGTCTGCCTGTCTTGTCTACTATGTGTGCCGTGGTACTGAGGGTAAACTCTGTGGGTTTCGCGACGTCATAGCTAGCCAGGGAGCCTATCTATAAAGTAACTGGGTTTATCTATGTATACTACACAAGTACACAGTAACACTACTGACACACACACATCAGGGGATATACACTCACAGGAATATACACAAATCACGGAAAGGTTGGAGTACTAACCTATGGCTAGCGAGTCGTAAATCTCCAGGCGAGTGTGTTAACCACTGGGCCACCTGCCTGAGTTCTGAGACTCGCTCGCCCTGGGGTTCACGCCCCTCTTCCTCCTTTGGGTGGTTTGTTTGTAAGCGTATTATTATGGTTTCGAGAATATACACAGTTTTTTTTTATAACCTTGAAAACAGAAATTGAGATTTTCAAAGTTGGGAGAAATGGCTTCAAGCGGCTTTAATATTGACCTTCACAATACACCAGAGTCGAAAATTTGATGCCGATCGGATGAATCGTTCTCAAGTTACGAACGAAAATGTTAAAGACAGAAAAAAAAAAATTCAGTCAAAACAGCTTTAAAGGCCTACTTTCGGAAGAGGCCTAATTTACATTTCAACGAAAAACCACATTAAAAAAATTAAACCATAAATAAACCCACGATAAATTAATTTGCACGTGAACTTAAATTTCATGTGGAACTTTAAAAATATTGTGTGAAAAGAATTTTTTTCTAGGGCTAATTATCATTTTGGTTTGAGTTAGTCTTCAAAATTATGTTGTGATGGGCAGAGGGGAGACTCGTATAATGACGCAGAACATCATATTTTAAACTGGATAATGCGAGTGTAACCTATGTAATTATAGAGAGTATTGTTGTCGATTATTTACATTATACATAACTTACCAGTTATGTGTAATGGTCCAGGAAGGACCGAAACGTCGTCTGGAATTTACTCTCAAATCTGAAGCTCATTTTCTTTTTGCAAAAATCTTGTTGTTGCTTTAAATGCGTTTATAACACCACATACATTTGAGTTTAAAGCCAGTCGAAAGAGGCGTTGCTGAGGTATCTCTCGAGATAGTGACACAGCTGTTACTTATCTATATGTAATGAGGAAAAGTCATCATCACCATCACCACCATCACCACAAGTCATCACAAGTCATCAATCGTCACCAGTCATCAATCATCAATAATCATCACCAATCATCACCACCAGTCATCAGCACTACCAGTCATCATCACTACCAGTCATCATCATCATCATCAGTCATCATCACCACCAGTCATCACCACCAGTCATCACCACCAGTCATCATCACCACCAATCATCATCACTACCAGTCATCATCACCAGTCACTACCAGTTATTATCACCACCAGTCATCATCATCACCAGTCATCATCAGTCATCATCACTACCAGTCACTACCAGTTATCATCACCACCAGTCATCACCACCAGTCATCATCACCACCAGTCATCATCACTACCAGTCATCATCACCAGTCATTACCAGTTATCATCACCACCAGTCATCATCACCACCAGTCATCATCACCACCAGTCATCATCAGTCATCATCACTACCAGTCATCATCACCAGTCACTACCAGTTATCATCATCACCAGTCATCATCATCATCATCACCAGTCATCATCACTACTAGTCATCATCATCACCAGTTATCATCATCACCAAGAGTCATCATCACTACCAGTCATCATCATCATCATCAGTCATCATCACCACCAGTCATCACCACCAGTCATCATCACCACCAGTCATCATCACTACCAGTCATCATCACCAGTCATTACCAGTTATCATCACCACCAGTCATCATCATCACCAGTCATCATCACTACCAGTTATCATCATCACCAGTTATCATCATCACCACCAGTCATCATCATCACCAGTTATCATCATCACCACCAGTCATCATCATCACCAGTTATCATCATCACTACCAGTCATCATCATCACCAGTCATCATCACTACCAGTCATCATCATCATCACCAGTCATCATCACTACCAGTCATCATCATCACCACCAGTCATCACCACCAGTCATCATCACTACCAGTCATCATCACTAGTCATTACCAGTTATCATCACCAATCATTACCAGTTATCATCATCACCAGTTATCATCATCACCACCAGTCCTCATCACCACCAGTCATCATCACCACCAGTCATCATCACCACCAGTCATCACCATCAGTCATCACCACCACCACCGAGTAATCAGGTCTAGCAGCAGGCAGCCAGCGCACCGTCAGCGGATCTTGTAAATTCAGTCAGTGAAAGGGAACTTTAAAGCTGAGAGACAAGCTGGAGGCCCAACCATGACTGACATAACTGCTGTACACGTTCAACTTGCGGGCTCAGTGGTGCAACACTGGTTCTGCGGCCTCGAGGAGGCATGCTGTTGCCCCTGTAGCTGATGTTTTAAGGTTCACCTCGTCTCCACTGTCAATGAACGCTGTTCAGTTAAACCGCACAAATGAACAATAATTCTATGTTGATAAAAATGACAAGTGTGCAACAGTTGGGTATCTTTATTTCCGAAACGTTTCGCCCACACAGTAGGCTTCTTCAGTCGTATACAGAGGAGACAGCAGAGGCAGTGGAGAAGTGAAAATTATGTAATCAGTCCATGTACCATAAAACAAGGAGTTCTGAGGTGGTCAGTCCCTCAGCCTGAAGAAGTGTTCGGCTCCAGAGTCTTGAACATTGTTCACTGTTGTACATGTGTCTTACTCATCTAAATCCATAACATAACACACACATACACGTATATATATATATATATATATATATATATATATATATATATATATATATATATATATATATATATATATATACATATATATATATATATATACTATATATATATATATATATATATATATATATATATATATATATATATATATATATATATATATATATATATATATACATTTATTTATTTATATTTATACATTTAATGAGCTGGTAAGCCAGGTGCAGGTCTCGGTCATAAGACCAAAAGCTCCACCGAGCGAGTCATCATATAAGACCAACATTCATGATAAATTTTTCCTTTTCTCCCCCAACCCCCTCCCCTCCCCCGGGAAAAAGGCCAGCAACACCGGCAGCATTTTTAACACGTTCCTTGCATAATGGCGCATGGAATTACACGGTGGATTTTAATATGGACGATTTTCTGTTTTGAAAGGCTTCAGAAAAAAAAAGTAATTGAATTTTGAAATTTAATGAGGGGGGGGGGACGCCTTGGAGGAGGCGTCTGTACAAGTGTCAGCATCTCAGGAGTGAGAGAGGCGCCTGAGTCTCGCCTCTGTGCTAGGAGTCAACAAGGCTTAAGTTACCTTGCCAGACAACTCATTCACCTCTCCTTCCAATTGAAATTAATATCCTTTTCAAGGGAGAGCGCTAAGACCGTAGGGGGGTCATACAGCACCCGGGGAATGGGAGGTAATCTGGTTTGATGGGTGGGAGGAGAGAGGAACTTCCAGGCACTAGGATCAAGAGCCCTCCGCTAGCATCATGGCGGCTCCAATTCAAGAGTTGGTCTCTCAACACTGGCGCTACCGTCTACTATTACTGGTATATACAACTGGAAATTAAGACTCTGGGCATCATTACGAAATAATAAAGGTTATTATAGGTCAGCAGAGGTCACTACACTTCAGGAGAGGTCAGTACACGTCAGGAGAGGTCATTACACGTCAGTAGAGATCAGTACACGTCAGGAGAAGTCATTACACGTCAGGAGGTCACTACATGTCAGGAGAGGTCAGTACACGTCACGAGAGGTCACTACACGTCAGGAGAGGTCACTACACGTCAGGAGAGGTCACTACACGTCAGAAGAGGTCACTACACGTCAGAAGAGGTCATAACACGTCAGGAGAGGTCACTACACGTCAGGAGAGGTCATTACACGTCAGGAGAGATCCTTTACAAGTTAGGAGGGATCACTACACGTCGAGAGAGGTCACTACACGTCAGAAGAGGTCAGTACACGTCAGGAGAGGTCAGTACACGTCAGGAGAGGTCAGTACACGTCAGGAGAGGTCAGTACACGTCAGGAGAGGTCAGTACACGTCAGGAGAGGTCAGTACACGTCAGGAGGTCACTACATGTCAGGAGAGGTCACTACACGTCAAGAGAGGTCAGAACACGTCAGGAGAGATCAGTACACGTCAGGAGGTCACTACATGTCAGGAGAGGTCACTACACGTCTGGAGAGGTCATTACACGTCAGAAGAGGTCAGTACACGTCAGGAGAGGTCACTACACATCAGAAGAGGTCCTTTCACGCAGATTACAGGTCCTTAAACGCTCTACACAGGTCGTTACAGCGAGGTTCACAGCAGCTGTAAGTAAGCTGTCTGCTGCTCTTGCATAAATATCAATAACAACACTGCAACTAGCCAAGGACTCGAACCCATGCTGCTTTGGCCCCCCTCATGGTGAGCGAAAACATATGACCCTCTAACCCCAGGACCACGCAATCACACGTGTCCTGTGTGTTACAGAGTCATGTGTTTTCGCTGACCATGAGGCGGGCCAAAGCAGCATGGGTTCGATTCCTTGGTTAGTCGCAGTGTTGTTATTAATCAATACCACTCGTTCGTGGTTACAATAATATATATATATATATATAAACACCCGAGCGCTTACATGTGCTTACACATATACCATTGCGAAGGAGTATGTCTGCTGTTAACGAAATGTTGACAGCAGACATACAGGTGTTTTCGTTCATAGAGAAGGAGAGAACAACGAGGAGGATCGTAGAGGGTACAGGAATTTGTGGGTTGAGGAGAAGTCTACTGAAGAAACAGAATGCTGGAAACTGCCTGGCGATGCAAGGTTGGAGATGTGTTACCTAAGTGCAATGAAGACGGTGGTGGACCAGGGGGACTTCCTCAAGGGAATCAACACGGCAGGAGGAAGACCACACTTGTCTCACACCTACCACTCTCCCTACTTTATACTACCACTACTTCTACTACTACCACTTTTATTTCCAGCTTTACCTCTACCACTTCTTCCCCTCTTGGTCCCGTCCCTATCTGCTGGCCTATATATACTGGCTCCCTCTTTCTTTCGTGTTAATGTGACTTTATAAATGGTCCAAGACGGACCGAAGCGTCATCGTATAAACTTCTCTCTTCTATGTGAGGGTTACTTTTGCATAAGGCCAGTTGGTTTGAACCTCTCAGATATAACCAGGTTGGTACACTGACGGCTGTAATGGCTTCTTCCCCAAAGAAAGTAGTAGCCACGGTTCCCGGCGGACAAGACACGCCCTAGTGCTCCGAAGCTGACTTAACAAGAGCGTCAGGCTGGTCCCTGCCGAAGATATTACCAGGTCTCAGATCAAGGTGAAGGACACGACACATGAGTTTACCATATCATTAATGACGCCCAGTATCTCGTGTGAGTCTGTCACTCCAGCCTCTATAGATGTGTCATGGAAGACATGTTAGGTGGGTAACTTGTAAAGGACGTGGCATGCTCAGAACAGGTCATTACATGCACATAATGAGTCAACAAAAATTATACAGCTGTCCATTTTTTTTAAAGTATCGCTTAATCTATGGGTCTGTCTATTGCAAAGATTTTAACGGTGATAAAGGATGTATAGGTCAAAAATCTGAGCCTCAGAGCATATTCACTCAACCCCCACACTAGTACCCCACACATTCACTCGACCCCACACTAGTACCCCACACATTCACTCGACCCCACACTAGTACCCACACATTCACTGGACCCCACACACTCACTCGACCCCACACTAGTACCCCACACATTCACTCGACCCCCCACTAGTACCCACACATTCACTCGACCCCACACTAGTACCCCACACATTCAGTGAACGTAAAACTTGGAGAGGGTTTCGGGGGTCAACGCCCCCGCGGCCCGGTCTGTGACCAGGCCTGGTGGTGGATCAGAGCCTGATCAACCAGGCTGTTACTGTTGGCCGCACACAACCTGACGTACGAACCACAGCCCGGCTGGTCAGGTACTGACTTTAGGTGTCTGTCCAGTGCCTTCTTGAAGACAGCCGGGGGTCTATTGGTAATCCCTCTTATGTATGCTGAGAGGCAGTTGAACAGTCTTGGGCCCCTGACACATTTTATGTTGTCTCTCAGTGTACTCGTGGTGCCCCTGCTTTTCAATGGGGGATGTTGCATCTCCTGCTGAGTCTTTTGCTTTTGTAGGGAGTGATTTTCGTGTGCAAATTTTGGACTAGTCCCTCTAGGATTTTCAATGCGTAAATTATGATGTATCTTTCTCGCCTGCGTTCCAGGGAATATAAATCAAGGGACTTCAACCGTTCCCAGTAATTTAGGTGCTTTATCCTACTTATACGTGCCATGAAAGTTCTCTGTACATTCTCCAGATCTGCAATGTCGCCTGCCTTGAAAGGGACCGTTAGTGTGCAGCAGTATTCCAGCCTAGAGAGAACAAGCGATTCGAAGAGAATCATCATGGACTTGGCGTCCCTAGTTTTGAAGGTTCTCATTATCCATCCTATTATTTTCCTAGCAGATGTGGTAGATACATTGTTGTGGTCTTTGAAGGTGAGATCCTCTGACATTATCACTCCCAGGTCCTTCACATTTGTTTTTTGCTCTGTCGTGATTGGATTTTTTTTATAATAATGTTTACTACTACTACTACTACTACTACTACTACTACTACTACTACTACTACTACATAATAATAATAATAATAATAATAATAATAATAATAATAATAATAATAATAATAATAATAACAATAATAATAATAATAATAATAATAATAATAATAATAATAATAATAATAATAATAATAATAATAATAATAACAACAATAATGATAATTATAATAGTTTTCCTCCTCATTCGAAAATTCTTTTATTTTTGGTTGGGAATTTAAAATAGAGAACAAGGCAAACAAAAGCATCAATAATATACCGAAATCACTGCCCAATATTAACCTATTGTTATGAAGGGAAGTAATCAATGTAAGTCAAGACGATAAAAACATCTGAGAAAAATAATTCAGGGAGAAAAAAACTTAGTGACTGCAGTGTTAATTAGGAGAATAAATATGTACGTTTTCAATGAATAAATTTCCCTGAAAACTCATTAGCATAGGTGAATAAATATTTTGAGGGGGTAAACACGGCTGAGACGTCGCGATGCGTTGACGGTATGTCTAGGCTCTTGATCCAAGGAGGTGAAGTCGAATTCCCCTTCGTTGGATCGAGCCTGATTATTTTCGCACGCCTCTAGGAGTATATACACTGTGTATATACACTGTGAAATACACACACCTTAAGGTTCATATACACTGAGAGATACATTCCCCACAGTGTGTATATACACTGAGAAATGCACACACCTCGCAGTGTACATACACTGAGAAATATACACACCTCGCAGTGTATATCCGGGAACACACTCAACAGTGCCAGCTTATCAGTAAACATCCAACAAAGAAAATTAAACGTTAACAGTGACTTTTTCACTGTGCTGGAGCGCATCTCTTGTCCAATTTTATCAAAAACATCCATCGTGGATTTACTGTTTTCTATTGCAATATTAAATAATAATAATAATAATAATAATAATAATAATAATAATAATAATAATAATAATAATAATAATAATAATAATAATAATAATAATAGTAATATAATTGATCATGCACAGTGTAGGGAATTGATGAGAGTTGCATGAATATTTATCAATGCACAAACCTGGTCATCAAGACCACACTGGTGGACCAGCAACACTGAGATACACTGAACAGGTCATCAAGACCACACTGGTGGACCAGCAACACTGAGATACACTGAACAGGTCATCAAGACCACACTGGTGGACCAGCAACACTGAGATACACAGAGCAGGTCTTCAAGACCACACTGGTGGACCAGCAACACTGAGATACACAGAGCAGGTCTTCAAGACCACACTGATGGACCAGTAACACTGAGATACACAGAGCAGGTCTTCAAGACCACACTGGTGGACCAGCAACACTGAGATACACAGAGCAGGTCTTCAAGACCACACTGGTGGACCAGCAACACTGAGATACACTGAACAGGTCATCAAGACCACACTGGTGGACCAGCAACACTGAGATACACAGAGCAGGTCTTCAAGACCACACTGGTGGACCAGCAACACTGAGATACACTGAACAGGTCATCAAGACCACACTGGTAGACCAGCAACACTGAGATACACTGAACAGGTCTTCAAGACCACACTGATGGACCAGCAACACTGAGATACACAGAGCAGGTCTTCAAGACCACACTGATGGACCAGCAACACTGAGATACACAGAGCAGGTCTTCAAGACCACACTGGTGGACCAGCAACACTGAGATACACTGAACAGGTCATCAAGACCACACTGGTGGACCAGCAACACTGAGATACACAGAGCAGGTCTTCAAGACCACACTGGTGGACCAGCAACACTGAGATACACAGAGCAGGTCTTCAAGACCAAACTGGTGGACCAGCAACACTGAGATACACAGAACAGGTCATCAAGACCACACTGGTGGACCAGCAACACTGAGATACACAGAGCAGGTCTTCAAGACCACACTGGTGGACCAGGAACACTGAGATACACAGAGCAGGTCTTCAAGACCACACTGGTGGACCAGCAACACTGAGATACACAGAACAGGTCATCAAGACCACACTGGATGACCAGCAACACTGAGATACACAGAACAGGTCATCAAGACCACACTGGTGGACCAGCAACACTGAGATACACAGAGCAGATCTTCAAGACCACACTGGTGGACCAGCAACACTGAGATACACAGAACAGGTCATCAAGACCACACTGGTGGACCAGCAACACTGAGATACACAGAGCAGGTCTTCAAGACCACACTGGTGGACCAGGAACACTGAGATACACAGAACAGGTCATCAAGACCACACTGGTGGACCAGCAACACTGAGATCCACAGAGCAGGTCTTCAAGACCACACTGGTGGACCAGCAACACTGAGATACACAGAGCAGGTCTTCAAGACCACACTGGTGGACCAGGAACACTGAGATACACAGAGCAGGTCTTCAAGACCACACTGGTGGACCAGCAACACTGAGATACACAGAATAGGTCATCAAAACCACACTGGTGGACCAGCAACACTGAGATACACAGAGCAGGTCTTCAAGACCACACTGGTAGACCAGCAACACTGTGATACACTGAACAGGTCATCAAGACCACACTGGTGGACCAGCAACACTGAGATACACTGAACAGGTCTTCCAGACTCCTTTTCAACCTCTATCGATACTCACCAACAGAAAAGTCGATCACAACTGAACAAATTAATGTCAACACACAAGTCAAATAAATAGAATCATAAGAGAGAAAAAAAACAGCAACACAGACATTTTCCAAAAATAATTTAGAAAGTATCGTGCGTCATTACTGAATTTTTTCATAGATATCTTTATTGCAGGTTGCTAGCTCCTTTGATGAGAAAAATAAAGCAACGGCAGAGTAAAATTTCCGAACTGCGTATTTCGATTTTTTCCGGCGTATTCTTCATTTAACGTAAAGGAGGATTCAGATGTTTTCGTTATGGCTAAATTCGTTCGTAATTATTTTCTTACAGTAGGATGATTATTAGGATATATTTTATTAACTAAAACAATTTTATTATTAAATTGTTAGTTCAAAATATAATTGAAGTAATAATAATAATAATAAAAGAAGAAGAAGAAGGCAATAGTTGATAACTTTGCTGAGAATGGCTGGCCAGATGTAAACATCAATAAGTCAGGGCGAGGAGTTGACCTCCAGGGGACCTGACATTTTACTTACCCTTTCGTGTTGAGGGCAGTCTCTCACTAGCTCTGGCTGACTGCACATACTGGTCTCGTATGAGTTTATGAAGCAATGACAGTGAGCGAACTCACTTCAACTCTTCTCTCTTTTATTACGTCGTTTACAAGTATGATATCTGCCTATATGGCTGATCTATTGCATGCACCGTAGAGATGACAGTAGACACAACCACAAAAATTCCCGAAGAACACGAGAAGACACAGATTACAGTAAGAACACAAGATGACATATATTACAGAAGACAAGATGACATATATTACAAGAGACAAGATGACATATATTAGAGGAGGAAGACAAGGGGGGAGGGAAGACAAGTTAAAGACAGCCTCACGCCTCACCGAGAGCTGAGAATCCAAGTCTGAGTATCATCAAAAACTACTGGACACAATGGTCCAACTTTCACCATCTTGCGAAGTTGTCCTCTAACGTCCTCCTGCTGCTGGTCACTGGTGGTCCAGTGTCCTCCTGGTGGTCACTAGTGGTCCAGTGTCCTCCTGGTGGTCACTAGTGGTCCAGTGTCCTCCTAGTGGTCACTAGTGGT
>WNWK01011976.1:42500-61846 GCA_009830355.1 Cherax destructor
TTCTCGAGGTCTACTGGTTACAATATTTGCTTCACAAGCGGGAGGTCCCGGGTTTGATCTCTGGCGAGAAAATTGAAGAACAGTTCTATAACACATCTGTTCATTATGTAGTAAGATATGTAAGTTTAGATCTTTACTAAGATATGTAAGTCGTCCCTAAGGTGTGATGAGAGACATCCTATCGCTTTTATTCTTCTTCTTCTTCTTCTTATTATTATTATTATTATTATTATAATTATTATTATTATTATTATTATTATTATTATTATTATTATTATTATTATTATTATTATTATTGTTATTATTATCGTCAACAAAATCACCACCATATTAAAGCAAGAGCTACTCCCAAACGGGTCATTCAACACTTCAGATATAATTCATTATTATTATTATGGGGAGTACTAAACCCGTAGGGATTATACAGCGCCTGTGTGTGTGGGGGAGGGGATGGAAGGCATTCAGGCTCAATTCAGAACTGAAGCACAGATCCCATTCCCTAAATCAAGAGTCCCTCACCAGCATCAAGGAACCTCCCTTGAGGGACAGGGATAATTCAGCGAGGGTGTGAGAAACTCTGCGGAGACGCCCCTCCCACTTTCAAGTACCTGTCACCAGGTCGCTGTCTGTGATGATTCGTTATAATTATAACTATGATTTTTTAATTAAAAGAGGTGGACGTGTAAGCCAGCGGAAGGCCTCGGTCACATGATCAGAAGCTCCAGCTGTGGGTCATCATATGACTAAGACCCGCGTCAGGAAACACTTGTCCTGTTTCCTGACAAACCTTACACCTACCTACCAGTAAACAGGCAAGCACAACTGCCACCCGTCACCACCACCACTACAACAACTACAATCCCCACCCCCACATCATACCACAACTACCACCATCACAGCCGTCAGCATCAGGAAATAAGCGATTTACAATTCAAATATATAAAGAGGGAGGCCAGAAAACCACATTTTGCAAACTACTGCGTTGAAAAATAATTCTGGATGTCTGTGTTTTATTTTAAGGCACGACACAGCCTATTTGGTGCTGTGGCGTTATGTGTTCTGTTCCATGTGTCCCGTTCCATGTGTCCTGTGCCATGTGTCCCGTTCCATGTGTCCTGTGCCATGTGTCCTGTGCCATGTGTCCTGTGCCATGTGTCCTGTTCCATGCGTTCTTTTGCATGTGTCCTGTTCCACGTGTTCTGTTGCATGTGTCCTGTTCCATGAGTCCTGTGCCATGTGTTCCGTTCCATGTGTCCTGTGCCATGTGTCCTGAATAATATCTTGTTCCATTTACTGTTCACTGAGTCCTGTTCTTTACGTAGTGCTCCATGTCTTTTGTTCCATGTATACTGTTCATGGTGCCCTGTTCCACGTGTACTTTTCCATGTGTCTTGATCCATACATACTGTTCCATGTGTCTTGCTCCTTGTAAATTATTCAATGCGTCCTGTTCTTTGCGTAGTGTTCCATGTTTTTTATTCCATCCATTTTGTTCCATTGTTCCATGTGTCCTGTTCCACGTGTTTAGTTCCAGGCTTTAAATTCCTTTGGTGTTATATGGAGTGTGAAGAACAATTGTCATATCTGCTGGCGGACGCAGCAGCAGACATGACCTTTCTTTGTCATGTCTGCTAGCGGACGCAGCACCAGACATGACCTTTCTTTGTCATGTCTGCTGGTGGACGCAGCACCAGACATGACCTTTCTTTGTCATGTCTGCTGGTAGACGCAGCACCAGACATGATCTTTCTTTGTCATGTCTGCTGGTGGACGCAGCACCAGACATGACCTTTCTTTGTCATGTCTGCTGGTGGACGCAGCACCAGACATGATCTTTCTTTGTCATGTCTGCTGGTGGACGCAGCACCAGACATGACCTTTCTTTGTCATGTCTGCTGGTGGACGCAGCACCAGACGTGACCTTTCTTTGTCATGTCTGCTGGTGGACGCAGCACCAGACATGACCTTTCTTTGTCATGTCTACTGGTAGACGCAGCACTAGAAATGACCTTTCTTTGTCATGTCTGCTGGTGGACGCAGCACCAGACATGACCTTTCTTTGTCATGTCTGCTGGTGGACGCAGCACCAGACATGATCTTTCTTTGTCATGTCTGCTGGTGGACGCAGCACCAGACATGACCTTTCTTTGTCATGTCTGTTGGTGGACGCAGCACCAGACATGACCTTTCCTTGTCATGTCTGCTGGTGGACGCAGCACCAGACATGACCTTTCTTTGTCATGTCTGCTGGTGGACGCAGCACCAGACATGACAAAGAAAGGTCATGTCTGCTGGTGGACGGAGCACCAGACATGACCTTTCTTTGAAATTCAGAGAGAAATATATTAAACTTCAAAGTGCTGAAAATACAGCTATGGTTTCAGAATCCTGGGTAGTTGGTTAATGGGGGTTTAAAGTCTATCTACTGCACGAGGGTCATTAGGACTGCATGTCACCTCGTCACCACCTGGAGGTTACCTGGAGAGAGTTCCAGGGGTCAACGCCCTCGCGGCCCGGTCTGTGACCAGGCCTCATGTTGGCTCAGAGCCTGATCAACCACCAGTCACATTAATCCCTATTTTAGGGATTAATGTGAACTCTCAGTGTATATACACCGAGTGACGTATACCTCACGGTGTATATAATATATATACTGTCTGCTCCTCAGGTTTCATTTTCTCTCAGTTTTGATAATGTTTAAAAAATAACACGAAGTTAAATACTCTTTTTTTTATGTTTTAACATTGTTGTTTTTTTGCTTCCTGTGAGGACAGGTAGATTACACACACACACACACACACACATACACACACACACACACACACACACACACACACACACACTTCTCTCTCTCTCTCTCTCTCTCTCTCTCTCCCTCCTGCTCAATTCAGTCGTCTCTCTCAATTTCCTCCCACAACACTTTGTCCGGCCAGAGGCTCTAACCCCGTCTAACATTCTAGTAGCTGTCACAGGCTCTATCAGTCTGTCGCAGGCTATCGGAAGCTGTCACAGGCTGTCACAGACTGTCTTAGGCTGTCTCAGGCTGTATCAGGTTGTCACAGACTGTCTCAGGCTGCCACAGACTGTCTCAGGCTGTCACAGACTGTCTCAGGCTGTTTCAGGCTGTCACAGACTGTCTCAGGATGTCTCAGGCTGTCTCAGGCTGTCTCAGGCTGTCACAGACTGTCTCAGGCTGTTTCAGGCTGTCACAGACTGTCTCAGGCTGTCTCATGCTGTCTCAGGCTGTCACAGACTGCCACAGACTGTCCCTTCCCAAACGTCTCCTCCACACACAGCTTACCACTACAATTTTCAGTAATTTAGTCCCATCATGTCTCAAGTATTTCTCAAGGAGACTGAGAACTGATCACCTCAAACTCCTCCACATCTTCCTCCATCTCCAGAATTATTCTCTGTACTGGATTAATAAAGCCTGTGGTGGGCGAAACGTCTCCAAAATAAAGCCACCCAAGTGTTACACATGCGTCTTATTCATCAATACGTCGGTTTTGTATTCCAATAGTATTCAATATTCTTTTTCAACAGACAAATTTCTCAAAAATATAATTCTATCATCTGAAGAAGACCTCAATTAGAGGACGAGACATATAATTCTATCTGCTGAAAAGCCCATTGGTTCGATGTCGTAATTAAACACGGGTAATTACAAACAAGTAATTAATACAACTAATTGCACGTAACTGCATACTGGACAGACATAAAGATCAACAAATTACCTTAAATCTCCAAGATAACGTAATCCCTTCCTTAATTAACTCCTCAATTACATTTACGTGAATAGTTAATTACCTCACTAATTACATTACCAGAATAATTAACATAATATAGAATAAACAATGCAGAAAGGGGAGGAAAAAGAAAATTTGTAGAAGTTATTAAAATTTGAGATAGAAACAATAGGCTCATTTGCATAATGGAAGGAGATGAAATATCGCTACACTCAACTTCAGATCGCATCGTTCTTTCCCCATTTTTATCGCTCGAAACTTCGGTAATTGCTGTCTACGTGTTGAAGCTCAACGACCAATTAAAAAAAAGAGAATGAAAGGAATTGGAGAGAGAGAGAGAGAGAGAGAGAGAGAGAGAGAGAGAGAGAGAGAGAGAGAGAGAGAGAGAGAGAGACAGACAGACAGACAGACAGACAGACAGACAGACAGACAGACAGACAGAGATGCAGTGTTTCGTGGGGCGATGTTTAGATCTCACTGATGCTACGTACTGAACGAAACACTAGAGTGTGCGAAACGTCGCTTTGATTAACCATATATCGTCATCTATTCATGTAAAAATGACACCAATATATATATGTATATATATGTATATATATATATATATATATATATATATATATATATATATATATATATATATATATATATATATAGTGCATATATATATATATATATATATATATATATATATATATATAGTGCATATATATATATATATATATATATATATATATATATATATATATATATATATATATATATATATATATATATATATATATATTGTGCATATACGTAAAATATTTCATTAAATCCATGATGTGTGGGGATTTAAGGCAGATTTTTGGGAATGGGAGAGACGGGTGGAAAATATACATGAGGGGGAACGCACTGCCCACCCGCAGGATTTTTTCGATTTTTTTTAAATTTCTTTTTAATAAAGGGAAGAGAAAAAATGCTGAGCAAATTTCGAAATGTTTTTTTTTTTGGCATGGTTCGTAGTGACGTCATGAGCAGAGTTGCGTCATCATGAGCAGAGTTGCGTCATCATGAGCAGAGTTGCGTCATCATGGTAGTTATGGCATTATAGTAGCAGTGTGTGTGCCCCTCAGTGTGTATACACCGAGAGATGTGTATCTCTCAGTGTATATACACCGAGAGATGTGTATCTCCCAGTGTATATACACTGGGAGATGTATACCTTTTTGATATTAAATAATTAAGTAGATTGGCGCAGATTGTTTATGTCGCCACCAGAATTAAAACAATACGGAGGTGCGACTCGTCGGGAGGTCTTTCTAACCTTCAAATTCAAAGTTGGTTTCTGAGTTCTCAAACGCCGCCTTCGTTTTCAGAAAGATTTCTAATATTTTGGGTAAGAATCTGAGATTTCCTTTTGCATTTTATCTGTTGCTAATTGATGAATAGCGAATAATGGGTAAGAGACGGAAAAATGCTGTGGTAAGGTCGGTAGTAAGGAGTCTCGTCTGAAGACACTATTTGCATTGAGAAGCGCCATAACAGCTTCAGATATTGAGCTTTCTGGCCAGCACCTTGCAACGTGCTGACAGCTTTTATGCTGTTTACTGCGTCACAAAGAGGAGGGTTTGCCACTCTACTGAGGTAAACAGGAGATTCCAAAGATAGCTTATCTAAAGATATATATATTTTCTATATAAAGGTAAATATGCCACTGCTCTCTGGGCGGAAGGTCTGCCAGAAGATATTAAAGCTTTGGAAAGGCAGCGGGAAGACGACAGATTAGAAAAAAAAACCGGTGAAATGCATAGAGTTTTGTACAAAACAAACATGGAGCAGATGGACGAATTGCTATAAGGAGGAAGTTAAAAATTTGTCCAGAGAATTTTTGAAATCAGTGACGACTGGTCGTGTTGCGACATTCTGAAATTAAGATGAATTGTAATCTGTCAAGAAACAAACGATCCAACCAAGATATAAGAAGGAGTCATAGAGCTTTGTCCAGTGACGTGGAAGACGGTAAGAGGCACCAGAAAGTATCGCAATCCAGAGATGAGTTATGAGTCTAAACTGAATCCATACACAAGTAGTGATAAATGTCACAAAAATCAGTAAAATAGACGGGAATATAAGACGTCACACCACACGATTTAAGTCACGGAAAGTCATTTCACTTGCTACAAGAATTGTGTAGTTCCCATTATAACAAGAACAGATAAGTCGTAGAAGAGTGAGGGGCAGGAAAGTCAATCTTGTTGGGAGTTATGGCTACTTCAGAAACTGTTCTCCATGCCTCGGGACTCAAAATCAATACCAACAGTACCGAATCCGAATGAAAGTGATGATTGTCTTGTGTCCTTGAGGCTATTAAGGAAGAAATAAAGATTCTGGGCATTCCGTCCTACTCACAAGATCACAGAAGGCCCTGTGAGGCAAGCATCGCGTTGCTTCACTCTCTCGTCACAGTGTGCAGATTACGTTGCTAACATGGTCTTTGATACTACAACAAGCATCACTGGAGATGTACCTGTTGCTTGCTCCTCATTTCAGCAGTCCCTGAGCTGTGGTCTTGTATGGATGTAGGCATCACACAGACGAAGTGATTGTATTTCAAGTCTTCAGAGATTTGCGGAGAGTTATCCAAGTCAAGAAAGGCGACGCTTTTCACTGGGTTCCCAGAACATTATGAAACTATTCCGTCTCCACTTTTTGCAGGTTTAAAGATTGAAGAATTTCCTAAAGTCTCACAGAACTGGTTCTTGATTTCAAAACCAATACATTGGAAGTCGAAACATAGAAGCACCTGCGCCTGTGTCATGACGAATATCATAAGTCAGCAGAGTTGGGTCCTGTGTTCCTTGCTTGACCTCAGTAAGTTCACATTCAAACACTGATGCTCTACTTCTAGTGTAGAGTGCCCTCAAGTCTAATGTAGTCAGATACTGACAATGAAGCATGTTAGAAGTGATATTCACAAGTTATCATGGGAGGAGGATACGAAAGCTGGCAGGGTAATCAGAGAGAGAGAGAGAGTGAGACTGTATGTCTGCCTGGTCCAACTAATCTGACTGGAGGTGTGACTTGCTTCCACTGTGATTCGTCCAATATCCCAATTTCTTCAATAAAAATGGCAAATCGGGACAAACTCAGCCCAAAGCTAATTCAATCCTTCCACTAAGAAACACCAGCAGTTGTCTACCTTGAAATGCATCTGCCACTTAACTGCCAATCTGTTTTCCGCTGTAACAATTTGTTATTTAGAAGACCATATTGACCATCTTTCCCCAGACACAGTGACTACACACTACCAGGTTTCGATATATTATTAATGTTGTCACAGTGGTGTATAGTCAGTGGTGGTTTAAGTGTTCCAAGGCTGCTGACACTCGCTAGTACGACTTATCGCTGCACCAGATCCCGTTTGCACATGCTGATGCTGTGTTGGATAGCGCCATTACTACTCAAAAGTCACTTTTGGTACCAGTCTGGAGAAACGATATTTGTTGCAGTCTTCAGCGAAATCGTACCTGAGGAGGTAGAAACGAAGTCTAGCCGACAGTCTGTATAAATTCAGCTGGGGAAGGGACAGTACGAGTACCTATACAGTGATCTGACACAGCTCACGGTACGTCACTTGACAACCTTGTCAGCGCTGACTCTTGGCTGACAGTCCCTCTTGGCTGACAGTCCACACCCTCAGACTGGAACATGACTTTCTAAGAGAAGAATTTGAAAACTGAACTGAGATGGACTCGTATCGCGCCACTTTTGAAGAACACGTCCTCCAACAACGTCGTGAATGATGGACATGAAAGACAAATGAAAACAGGTGAAGTCTTGCGCACGCAGTTCGCAGTGAAGAACATTACGAGAACATTTTCGTAGTTTCCGGAAACGGCAGCGAAAAACATACCCAATTTCCGCACGAGAAAATCCCGGAATACGTAAATAAAAGCCAATGATATTAGAGCTCAGCTTTTATCATCCCTATGGGTGTATGCTAAAGCTCAAATACATTAGTAAATTAAGAAGAAAAAAAACGTGGCTATACAAAGATTTGCTTAAAATTCCTTTGCCTTTTTATTTCTACGCATTTTACAGAATTTTGAAGCCTTCGTGGCCAGCATAAATTTCCCTCAATTTTGTTGAAATCTGTGTCGGTGTTAAACCCAGGGACAAAATGATTGTCGAAACTTTCTGAAATAATGAGGAAAAGAATAAACCCTATCCTAGAAGCGTGTATTACTCAGTGTATTTTTGAGTGTATATTCGCCGAGGGGTGTGTATCCCTCAGAGGTATACTGCATGTGCTAGAGTTAGTATCATTGTTTTGAAACGTTTCACCTACGTGGTGGGCTTCATCAGTCAAATACAGAGGAGAAGGTGCTGTATGGAGCACATGTGTCATACTAAACGTATCGGTATCTTATACCACTGTGAAAATAATAGTGAACTTCCAAGCACTTTCGTGATTTCTCGCATTATCAAGGAACTATGACAATGTGAAAAATCACGAAAGCGCTTGGAAGTTCACTATTCTATTCCTGTGCAAAAGGATCACAGTAAACATGTGATATTACAGTATACAGAACAACCACTATGAAAAAAAATAGGTATAACATCTTGTAGGAGTGAAGAAGAGCCAGTTGTGAGTGTGGAGGAGGTGGGTGAGGCAGTGGGTAGAATGAAAGGGGGTAAAGCAGCTGGGATTGATGGGATAAAGACATAAATGTTTAAAGCAGGTGGGGATATAGTTCTAGAAAGGTTGGTGCTTTCATTTAATAAATGTATGGAAAAGGGTAAGGTACCTAGGGATTGGGAGAGAGAGTGCATAGTTCATTTGTATAAAGGCAAAGGGGACAAAAGAGATCATAAAAATTATTGGGGAATAAGTCTGTTGAGTATACCTGGTAAAGTGTATGGTAGAGTTATTATTAAAAGAATTAAGAGTAAGACGGAGAGCAGGATAATAGCAGATGAACAAGGGGGCTTTAGGAAGGGTAGGAGGGGTGTAGACCAAGTGTTTACAGTGAAACATATAGGTGAACAATATATAGATAAGGGTAAAGAGGTTTTCGTTGCATTTATGGATTTGGAAATGTCATATAATAGGGTGGACAGCAATGTGGCAGATGTTGCAAATGTATGGAATAGGCGGTAGGTTACTGAAAGCAGATAAAAATATTTACGAGGATAGTGAGGCTCAGGTTAGAGTATGTAGGAGAGAGGGAGGTTATTTCCTAGTAAAAGTAGGCCTTAGATAGGAATGTATTGTCACCGTGGTTGCTCAATATACGAGTATTTATAGATGAGATTGTAAGGAAAGTAAATGCTCGGGTGTTGGCAAGAGGTGTGGGATTAAGAGATAATGAATTTAACACAAAGTGCGACTTGTCACAGATAATTTTTGCTGATGACACTGTGCTTTTGGGAGATTCTGAAGAGAAGTTGCAGAGGTTGGTGGATGAGTTTGGAAGGGTATGTAAAAAAATGAAACTTAAATTGAATATAGGAAAGAGTAAGGTGATGAGAATAACAAAAAAAGTAGGTAACGAAAGATTGGATTGGAGGGAGAGAGTATGGAGGAGGTGAATGTATTCATATTTTTGGGAGTGGACGTGTCAGCAGATGGGTCTATGAAAAATGAGGTGAATCATAGAATTGACGAGGGAAAAAAAGGTGAATAATGCACTGAGGAGTCTGTAGAGACAAAACATTTTATCCATGGAAGCAAAGAAGGCAATGTATGAGAGTATAGTTAAACCAACGCTCTTATATGGGTGTGAATCATGGGTGATGAATGTTGCAACAAGGAGAAGGCTGGAAGCAGTAGAGATGTCGTGTCTGAGGTCAATGTGTGGTGTGAATAAAATGCAGAGAATTCGGAGTTTGGAAATTAGGAGGAGGTGTGGGATTACCAAAACTATTTTCCAGAGGGCTGAGGAGGGGTTGTTGAGGTGGTTCGGACATGTAGAGAGGCTGGAACAAAATAGAATGACTTCGAGAGCGTATAAATCTGTAGTGGAGGGAAGGCGGGGTAGGGGTCGGCTTAGGAAAGGTTGGAGGGAGGGGAAAAGGGCGTTTTGTGTGCGAGGGGCTTGGACTTCCAGCAAGCATGTGTGAGAGTGTTAGATAGGAGCGAATGGAGATAAATGCGTTTTAGAACTTGACGGGCTGTTGGAGTGTGAGCGAGGTAATATTTATGAAGGGATTCAGGGAAACCGGCAGGCCGGACTTGAGTCCTGGAGATGGGAAGTACAGTGTCTGCACTCTGAAGGAGGGGTGTTAATGTTGCAGCTTTATAACTGTAGTGTAAGCGCGCCTCTGGCAAGACAGTAATGGAGTGAATGATGGTGAAAGGTTTTCATTTTCGGGCCACCCTGCCTATGTGGGAAACGGCTGATGTGTTAATAATACTATATATATATATATATATATATATATATATATATATATATATATATATATATACATTCACAAGCACACGCAGCATAACAAAAAAAAGCCAGTCGGCTTTTCAGAAAAATCATCTGAAGGCATTTTTGACAAAAGTCGGGGAAAATGATTTTGAAGCTAATTTGGCCATGTAAAATCCAAAAAATGAGTGTTACCGCGCTGAATTCTGCCTGGTTAAAAAATAATATTCCCATTTAAAATGTTGCCAGGTTAAAATAACTGTAGGTTAATTTGGAAAAGATTTGGTGAACAGTGAATCCCAGCTGAGAGAAGAATGTTTGTTACTGGGATTGAAACTGTTAATGTTTATATATATATATATATATATATATATATATATATATATATATATATATATATATATATATATATATATATATATATATATATATATATATATATATATATATATATATATATATATATATATATATATATATCGTGTGTTTAAGAAAATATGTAGTCTGATATTGTGTATCTCTATTTTTGATGGATCTCTCATTTTCAGACGCTGTATGATGATCCTTGCGGGTTTACCGCTTCCCCATGAATGGGAAATGGGAGATAAACATGTTTGATGGATTAGTCACATGTGCAACACATGGGTTTCTTTACTGGTGAAACCTTTCGTCTACACAGCAGGCTTCTTCAGTCGAATACAGTCGAATATAACACTGGAGACTGTTGAGCTGGTGAGGTTATCGTGAGATGATCAGTCCCTCAGTCATGATGGTAGGTGGTCAGTCCCTCAGTCATGATGGTAGGTGGTCAGTCCCTCAGTCATGTTGGTAGGTGGTCAGTCCCTCAGTCTTGTTGCTAGGTGGTCAGTACCTCAGTCATGATGGTAGGTGGTCAGTCCCTCAGTCATGATGGTAGGTGGTCAGTCCCTCAGTCATGATGGTAGGTGGTCAGTCCCTCAGTCTTGATGGTAGATGGTCAGTCCCTCAGTCATGATGGTAGGTGGTCAGTCCCTGAGTCATGATGGTAGGTGGTCAGTCCCTCAGTCATGATGGTAGGTGGTCAGTCCTCAGTCATGATGGTAGGTGGTCAGTCCCCAGTCATGATGGTAGGTGGTCAGTCCCTCAGTCATGATGGTAGGTGGTCATCCCTCAGTCTTGATGGTAGGTGGTCAGTCCCTCAGTCATATGGTAGGTGGTCAGTCCCTCAGTCATGATGGTAGGTGGTCAGTCCCTCAGTTTGATGTAGGTGGTCAGTCCTCAGTCATGAGGTAGGTGGTCAGTCCCTCAGTCATGATGTAGGTGGTCAGTCCCTCAGTCATGATGTAGGTGGTCAGTCCCCAGTCATGATGGTAGGTGGTCAGTCCCCAGTCATGATGGTAGGTGAGTCAGTCCCTCAGTCATGATGGTAGGTGGTCAGTCCCTCAGTCATGATGTAGGTGGTCAGTCCCTCAGTCTGATGGTAGGTGGTCAGTCCCTCAGTCTGATGGTAGGTGGTCAGTCCCTCAGTCATGATGGTAGGTGGTCAGTCCCTCAGTCATGATGGTAGGTGGTCAGTCCTCAGTCATGATGGTAGGTGGTCAGTCCTCAGTCTGATGGTAGGTGGTCAGTCCCTCAGTCATGATGGTAGGTGGTCAGTCCCTCAGTCATGATGGTAGGTGGTCAGTCCCTCAGTCTGATGTAGGTGGTCAGTCCCTCAGTCTGATGTAGGTGGTCAGTCCCTCAGTCATGAGGTAGGTGGTCAGTCCCTCAGTCATGATGGTAGGTGGTCAGTCCCTCAGTCATGATGGTAGGTGGTCATCCCTCAGTCATGATGGTAGGTGGTCAGTCCCTCAGTCATGATGGTAGGTGGTCAGTCCCTCAGTCATGATGGTAGGTGGTCAGTCCTCAGTCTGATGTAGGTGGTCAGTCCTCAGTCTGATGGTAGGTGGTCATCCCTCAGTCTGATGGTAGGTGGTCAGTCCCTCAGTCATGATGGTAGGTGGTCAGTCCCTCAGTCATGATGGTAGGTGGTCAGTCCTCAGTCATGATGGTAGGTGGTCAGTCCCTCAGTCATGATGGTAGGTGGTCAGTCCCTCAGTCATGATGGTAGGTGGTCAGTCCCTCAGTCATGATGGTAGGTGGTCAGTCCCTCAGTCATGATGATAGGTGGTCAGTCCCTCAGTCATGATGGTAGGTGGTCAGTCCCTCAGTCATGATGTAGGTGGTCAGTCCTCAGTCATGATGGTAGGTGGTCAGTCCCTCAGTCATGATGTAGGTGGTCAGTCCCCAGTCATGATGGTAGGTGGTCAGTCCCCAGTCATATGGTAGGTGGTCAGTCCTCAGTCATGATGGTAGGTGGTCAGTCCCTCAGTCATGATGGTAGGTGGTCAGTCCCTCAGTCATGATGGTAGGTGGTCAGTCCCTCAGTCATGATGTAGGTGGTCAGTCCCTCAGTCATGATGGTAGGTGGTCAGTCCTCAGTCATGATGGTAGGTGGTCAGTCCCCAGTCTGATGGTAGGTGGTCAGTCCCTCAGTCTGATGGTAGGTGGTCAGTCCCTCAGTCTTGATGGTAGGTGGTCAGTCCTCAGTCTTGGTAGGTGGTCAGTCCTCAGTCTTGATGGTAGGTGGTCAGTCCCTCAGTCTGATGGTAGGTGGTCAGTCCCTCAGTTTGATGGTAGGTGGTCAGTCCCTCAGTCTGATGGTAGGTGGTCAGTCCCTCAGTCATGATGGTAGGTGGTCAGTCCCTCAGTCTGATGGTAGGTGGTCAGTCCCTCAGTCATGATGGTAGGTGGTCAGTCCCCAGTCATGATGGTAGGTGGTCAGTCCTCAGTCATGATGTAGGTGGTCAGTCCCTCAGTCTGATGTAGGTGGTCAGTCCCCAGTTTGATGGTAGGTGGTCAGTCCCTCATTCTTGATGGTAGGTGGTCAGTCCTCAGTCATGATGGTAGGTGGTCAGTCCCTCAGTCATGATGGTAGGTGGTCAGTCCCTCAGTCATGATGGTAGGTGGTCAGTCCTCAGTCATGATGGTAGGTGGTCGTCCAATCATGATGGTAGGTGGTCAGTCCCTCAGTCATGATGGTAGGTGGTCAGTCCTCAGTCATGATGGTAGGTGGTCAGTCCCTCAGTCATGATGGTAGGTGGTCAGTCCCTCAGTCATGATGGTAGGTGGTCAGTCCCTCAGTCATGATGGTAGGTGGTCAGTCCCTCAGTCATGATGTAGGTGGTCAGTCCCTCAGTCATGATGGTAGGTGGTCAGTCCCTCAGTCATGATGTAGGTGGTCAGTCCCTCAGTCATGATGGTAGGTGGTCAGTCCCTCAGTCATGATGGTAGGTGGTCAGTCCCTCAGTCATGATGGTAGGTGGTCAGTCCCTCAGTCATGATGGTAGGTGGTCAGTCCCTCAATCATGATGGTAGGTGGTCAGTTCCTCAGTCATGATGGTAGGTGGTCAGTCCCTCAGGCTTGATCGTAGGTGGTCAGTCCCTCAGGGTTGATGGTAGGTGGTCAGTCCCTCAGGTTTGATGGTAGGTGGTCAGTCCCTCAGGTTTGATGGTAGGTGGTCAGTCCCTCAGGTTTGATGGTAGGTGGTCAGTCCCTCAGGTTTGATGGTAGGTGGTCAGTCCCCAGTCATGATGGTAGGTGGTCAGTCCCTCAGGCTTGATGGTAGGTGGTCAGTCCCTCAGTCATGATGGTAGGTGGTCAGTCCCTCAGGCTTGATGGTAGGTGGTCAGTCCCTCAGTCATGATGGTAGGTGGTCAGTCCCTCAGTCATGATGGTAGGTGGTCAGTCCTCGAGTCATGATGGTAGGTGGTCAGTCCCTCAGGTCTTGATGGTAGGTGGTCAGTCCCCAGTCATGATGGTAGGTGGTAGTCCCTCAGGTCTTGATGGTAGGTGGTCAGTCCTCAGGCTTGATGGTAGGTGGTCAGTCCTCAGTCATGATGGTAGTGGTCAGTCCCCAGTCATGATGGTAGGTGGTCAGTCCCTCAGTCATGATGGTAGGTGGTCAGTCCCTCAGTCATGATGGTAGGTGGTCAGTCCCTCAGTCATGATGGTAGGTGGTCAGTCCCTCAGTCATGATGGTAGGTGGTCAGTCCCTCAGTCATGATGGTAGGTGGTCAGTCCCTCAGTCATGATGGTAGGTGGTCAGTCCCTCAGTCATGATGGTAGGTGGTCAGTCCCTCAGTCTTGATGGTAGGTGGTCAGTCCCTCAGTCATGATGGTAGGTGGTCAGTCCCTCAGTCATGATTGTAGGTGGTCAGTCCCTCAGTCATGATTGTAGGTGGTCAGTCCCTCAGTCATGATGGTAGGTGGTCAGTCCCTCAGTCATGATTGTAGGTGGTCAGTCCCTCAGTCATGATGGTAGGTGGTCAGTCCCTCATTCATGACAGGTTGTCAGACCCATCACCACCACAACCACCATAGTCTATCACCACCACCACCCTAGTCTACCACCACTACCACCCTAGTCTACCACCTCCACCACCCTAGTCTACCTCCACCACCCTAGTCTACAACCACCACCACCCTAGTCTACCACCTCCACCACCCTAGTCTGCCACCACCACCCTAGTCTTCCACCTCCACCACCCTAGTCTACCACCTCCAACACCCTAGTCTACCACCACCACCCTAGTCTTCCACCTCCACCACCCTAGTCTTCCACCACCACCCAAATCTACCTCCACCACCCTAGTCTACCACCACCACCTAGTCTACCACCTCCACCACGCTAGTCTACCACCACCACTACCACCTAGTCTACCACCTCCACCACCCTAGTCTACCTCCACCACCATAGTCTACCACCACTACCCTAGTCTACCTCCACCACCCTAGTCTACCACCACCACCCTAGTCTACCACCACCACTACCACCCTAGTCTACCACCTCCACCACCCTAGTCTACCTCCACTACCCTAGTCTACCACCACCACCCTAGTCTACCTCCACTACCCTAGTCTACCACCACCACCCTAGTCTACCACCACCACCCTAGTCTACCACCATCACCTAGTCTACCTCCACCACCCTAGTCTATCTCCACCACCCTAGTCTACCTCCACCACCTAGTTTACCTCCACCACCCTAGTCTACCACCTCCACCACCCTAGTCTACCACCTCCACCACCACCTAGTCTACCACCACCACCCTAGTCTACCACCACCACCCTAGTCTACCTCCACCACCCTACTCTACCTCCACCACCCTAGTCTACCACCACCACCCTAGTCTACCTCCACCACCCTAGTCTACCACTACCACCCTAGTCTACCACCACCACCCTAGTCTACCTCCACCACCCTAGTCTACCACCACCACCCTAGTCTACCTCTACCACCCTAGTCTACCTCCACCACCCTTGTCTACATCCACCACCCTAGTCTACCTCCACCACCCGAGTCTACCTCCACCACCCTAGTCTACCACCACCACCCTAGTCTACCTCCACCACCCTAGTCTACCTCCACCACCCTAGTCTACCTCCACCACCCTAATCTACCACCACCACCCTAGTCTACCTCCACCACCCTAGTCTACCTCCACAACCCTAGTCTACCTCCACCACCCTAGTCTATCTCCACCACCCTAGTCTACCTCCACCACCCTAGTCTACCACCACCACCCTAGTCTACGTCCACCACCCTAGTCTACCTCCACCACCCTAGTCTACCTCCACCACCCTAGTCTACCACCACCACCCTAGTCTACCTCCACCACCCTACTCTACCTCCACCACCCTAGTCTACCACCACCACCCTAGTCTACCACCACCACCCTAGTCTACCACCACCACTCTAGTCTACCTCCACCACCCTAGTCTACCTCCACCACCCTAGTCTACCACCACCACTCTAGTCTACTTCCACCACCTAGTCTACCACCACCACTCTAGTCTACCACCACCACCCTAGTCTACCACCACCACCTAGTCTACCACCATCCTTAGTCTACCTCCACCACCCTAGTCTACCACCACCACCCTAGTCTACCTCCACCTTCCTAGTCTACCTCCACCACCCTAGTCTACCACCACCACCCTAGTCTACCTCCACCACCTAGTCTACCACCACCACCTAGTCTACCACCACCACCTAGTCTACCTCCACCACCTAGTCTACCACCACCACCTAGGCTACCACCACAACCCTAGTCTACCACCACCACCCTAGTCTACCACCACCACCCTAGTCTACCTCCACCACCCTAGTCTACCACCACCATCCTAGTCTACCACCACAACCCTAGTCTACCACCACCACCTAGTCTAACACCACCACCCTAGTCTACCTCCACCACCTAGTCTACCACCACCACTCCTAGTCTACCACCACCACCCTAGTCTACCACCACCACCTAGTCTACCACCACTCTCTAGTCTACCACCACCACCTAGTCTACCACCACCACCCTAGTCTACCACCACCACTCTAGTCTACCTCCACCACCCTAGTCTACCACCACCACCCTAGTCTACCTCCACCACCCTAGTCTACCACCACACCCAGATCTAGTCTTCGACTCTTATACTTCACGAGCGGCTGAGATTTTTGAAGAGTGGAAATGGATTGAGGTGAGTATCATATTAGAGCTGAACTCTGTCTAGTTGTATCTGAAGAGGAATGTGAAGGATGAACGTGCAGTGATGGTAGTGATGATGGTAGGTGAACGTGTAGTGATGATGGTAGGTGAACGTGTAGTGATGATGGTAGGTGAACGTGTAGTGATGATGGTAGGTGAACGTGTAGTGATGATGGTAGGTGAACGTGTAGTGATGATGGTAGGTGAACGTGCAGTGATGGTAGTGATGATGGTAGGTGAACGTGCAGTGATGGTAGTGATGATTGTAGGTGAACGTGTAGTGATGGTAGTGATGATGGTAGTTAAACGTGCAATGATGGTAGTGATGATGGTAGGTGAACGTGTAGTGATGGTAGTGATGATGGTAGGTGAACGTGCAGTGATGGTAGTGATGATGGTAGGTGAACGTGCAATGATGGTAGTGATGATGGTAGGTGAATGTGCAGTGATGATGGTAGTGATGATGGTAGGTGAACGTACAGTGATGGGATTGATGATGGTAGGTGAACGTGCAGTGATGGTAGTAATGATGGTAGGTGAACGTACAGTGATGGTAGTGACAGTGAGAACTGAACGTACAGTGATGGTAGTGATGATGGAAGGTGAACGTACAGTGATGGTAGTGACAGTGAGAACTGAACGTACAGTGATGGTAGTGATGATGGAAGGTGAACGTACAGTAATGATACTGACAGTGAGAAATGAACGTACAGTCTTGACAATTCTCAGCCTGTCAAGAACACTGTTGACGGAGTGGGGATTCCTGAATATTTTTTTCCGTCAAAGACTTGACTGTCGTCAGGACAACGGATAGACGGATCGATCTGGCTTGTGGATCCTCGCCCTGACCACCTGCAGGGGTTGACAGGGTGTTCCTGTCAACCTGAGAAGTAGCAGGTGTTGACAGGGTATTCCTGTCAACCTGAGCAGTAGCAGGGGTTGACATGGTGTTCCTGTCGCCCTGAGCAGTAGCAGGGGTTGACAGGGTGACCCTGTCACCCTGAGCAGTAGAAGGAGTTTACACAGGTGGGCGAAACGTCTTTAAAACAAAGATATCCAGATATTTCACAAGTGTCTAATCCCTCAATTTGTCAGCATTGTATCCCATTGATATACTTCAAGCATATTATATACAAATCATATATACAAAGAACACGTATTATACCAAGCATATATTATATACAAAGAACACGTATTATACCAAGCATATATTACATACAAAGAACACGTTTTATACCATGAATTTATACAAAGAACACGTTTTATACCATGAATTTATACAAAGAACACGTTTTATACCATGAATTTATACAAAGAACAAGTATTATACCAAACATATATACAAAGAACACGTATTATACCAAATATATATATATACAAAGAACACGTATTATACCAAATATATATACAAAGAACACGTATTATACCAAATATATATACAAAGAACATTTATTATACCAAATATATATACAAAGAACACGTATTATACCAAGCATATATTATAAACAAGTCATAGACACAAAGAATTCGTGACATACCAAGCATATCTGATATACCAAAGAGCAGAGAACTGAGAGAGAGAGGGGAGCAGAATATACGAGATGCTGCCACGAGTTACGGCATCACAGAAATATATCAGAGTGGCGGGGCTCAAAAAAGATACGAGACATCACTTTTTCTCCTGCAACTGAAAGACTGAGGGAGGAAATGCATATATTTTTTGGCCAAGAATATCGGGGCACGCGAACCTCATCCCTCACCACACGGAGCCGTGACTCCGAACCCCTCCCCCTTCCAGCCTGCATAACATGGGTGAGTACAACTGGTTGCCGAGGCTCGCGGCGCTGCGTATGGTCTAAGTGCGTCGTGCGTAACGCAGTGGCGTATTGCAGACTGGTATGGAAGCGTTGACGGAGGAATAAAGCTCCCAATGGGACACCACTTCGCTCAGTGTAAAAGGTTTGACATGTTTCACTCTGTGTAGAGCTTTATCAAGTCATGTTTCACTCTGTGTAGAGCTTTATTAAGTCATGTTTCACTCTGTGTAGAGCTTTATCAAGTCATGTTTCACTCTGTGTAGAGCTTTATCAAGTCATGTTTCACTCTGTGTAGGCTTTATCAAGTCATGTTTCACTCTGTGTAGAGCTTTATCAAGTCATGTTTCACTCTGTGTAGAGCTTTATCAAGTCATGTTTCACTCTGTGTAGAGTTTTATCAAGTCATGTCACTCTGTGTTGAGATTTTCTTTGTATTCCCTTATAATTTCATATTAACACGTAACAAACACGTTTAAAACCAGTACAAGACAGAGTGGGAAAACAAGCTGAATATTTCGCTTCATTCGCAGACCTTCTTCAATATCTCCGTCTTCGAATATCTTCCTTCTGATAATAAATGTAGTTGATCAGGTGGCTGGAGTTGATAAAATATCGCCGTGCCTGCTGCAGGCACTCATAGTCATGGAGAAACTGCTCGTTCTCAACCCCAATTGGTGATTTGCAAGGCTATTAGACAACGTAGGTGTGTTTTAAAGAGCGTAGGAAAACAGGAGGACTCTGTGTGTGTGTGTGCATTCGTAACTTTCTGCTTGCTATGGAACTGTGAAAATGTGAACAAAGGAAAGGGTGCCTTTTTGGGG